>BMAU01002889.1:0-52056 GCA_019973935.1 Trichonephila clavipes | reverse complement strand
ACACTAAATATCATGACAGTTATTCATTTATGCGCTTTTTTAAAATCACGGTTCCGAAGGTAGTCAGTTACTTTAATTTTTTGACCCCCATGAAATCGTTTCCAAACGCTTGCTCGAACCTCTGAAAAGTTGATGCAGTACCTCTGCTCCAGTTATTTAGACATCTTTACAGTAATAAAAATACGACGAATATGTGTTTTGAAAACTTCACTCTGCTACCTAGTACAGGAAACAACATGGCACACCGGAATGAAAAAAATCATGAGCGTGGTTTTAGCTTTAACTTCTCTTTAGAATCTCTACTGTGCACTGGAAAAATTCAAGATCGGATACTTATTGAACAGATCTTGTATGTTTAATACTATGTTATTTGTAAATTAAATTGAGAAATATACAGGGTGTCTGGGCTTAAAGTATCCAAAAGAAATGAATTATTATTACGGAAATGCCCATCAGAATGTAATAAACTGTTCATCAATGGCTTGGAAAACCTCCTTGGATCTAGTTAACGATCTGCCACACTTGCGTTCATTATTCGCCAGTCGCAATCGATAAACTTTTTACACTGACTTCATTAATGCAGATGTGTACGTCACAGCAAAAGGAGCAGTGCGTACTTTGCTTAAGGTATCCGACTACGTTCGGAACCGTGATTTTGCAAAAGCGCATAAATGGATAATTTTCATATTTAGTGTCACTTACATTAGAATATATGCATAAAATTATTTTAAGGGCATTTTGACAAAAAAAATTACTTCAGTACAGTATTTTGGCAAAAAATTAACTTAGAATAATCTTTTTTCTAAATGTTTTCCTTTTGTGAAAAATGGTTCTATTATAATAATATTTTGCCTGTATATAGCTCAGACCTCTCTACAGAGGCTCTACAAAAATTCTTGTAATGTATAGCTTAGAAGTGGGTTTATCCATGTTTTACGACAACAGAGGGGATAAATTTTAAGAAAAAAACGGAGATAATTATTTCAATTGGTTGTAACTCTAAAAATAATGTGAATTTTTCAAAAATCATAGTTGAGCCTCTGTACAGAGATCTGAGCTATATACATGCAAAATATTATTCGAATAGAACCATTTTTCACAAAAGAAGAACATTTTGAAAAAAAAATTATTCTAAGTTAATTTTTTGCCGAAATATTGTATTTAAATAAATATTTTTTGTCAAAATGTCCTTAAAACCATTTTATGCATGTATTCTAATCGGAGTGACACTAAATATCACGAAAATTATCCATTTATGCTCTATTGCAAAATAATCGTTCCGAACGTGTAGTCGGATACCTTAACGGAATTTGAATCAATAACGCGTGTTCAACGACGTATTCGAACAGAATGAAATGTCGTTACTGGCTTGCCCTAATAGATTTATCAGGACTCCTACAAAATGAATCACGCATTCGATCAAAAATGTCTTCTATCACGAAAACTTAAGGATACTTGCCATTTTGAGATACCAAAGTTACCGTCTCCGTTAAAGTTCTGTCCTATTTTTTAAAACATTTTGATATCGGAGGGTCAACATTCCCTTTTGTTCGAACACGTCGCAGTACACGCGTGACATATTTAAATTCCGTGAACCAAAGTACGCGCATCATCTTTTAATGTGACATTCACATCTTTACTAATGAAAATAGTGTAAAAAGTTTATGATCTGCGATTGCTGAATTATGCGCACAAGTATAGCCATTTGGACAATTTTGGAAAACCCAAAACAATTTCGGAGATTTTTCCAATCCATGGATGAATAGTTTATTACATTCTGATGTCAATTCTGTAATAATAAAGCATTAATTTTGGATACTTTAAGTCCGGATACCTTGTACTATAGTTACCATTGTGGCCAATCCATTACATAACAATACTCAATAATTGCATGTATTAAAAAGTATTATATCCGTAGAATGATTTGAACAATGCCTTTTATAATTTCCTCCATTTAAGCAATTGAAATAAATGGGCATCATTATACTGTAATTCTCTAAAGCCCTTTAACTGAATGAATAATTATTTGAGATATTTAAGTGAAAGGCCACACATTGCGCCAAAAGTTACGTTATACAATTGACCACGATATTTCCTCGTTTATGAATTTGTATGCCTAGTAGAATTAAAACCTTACAATGTGTGTGTTTAACACATAATCAGCAAATCTTTTTACGTTGCACGAATCAAACTGATTTCAAATTTAAAGCCACTTAAATGTAAATCTATGAACATTTATGAACCATTAAAAATACATTTTTACAACATAGTGGAAGTGTGATTTTTTTTAGAATTCTGAGGAAGAATAACATTTTTAATTTTAATTAATGAGTTTGTTAATCTTTTAAATAAAATTCCAGCAATTGTTTACCACTTAAAATTAAAATGTGATTAAATCACATGACTAAATCTATGACTATTTGGAAGCCATTTTTAATTTGTTTTTTCTAAAATACTGATTCATATACTGATTATATCACTGTACAACAATTATGTTCTGTAATGGATTTTCTCGCGTGTTTCCTTTAAACTAAGTCCTGGGGTGTTTTAATGACTTCATTGGATATAAGATCTCAGCTTGTGTGGAAGGAACCAAGGAGGAATTATCTGAGGAAATACGACGTAGGCGTGGTCACTGATAATGTGATGGGGAACGTTGTGAAGTTGCTGTTATCCTTACATAGGAATTGAATAAGTGGAATATTCTTAGCAAACATATTGCATGATAATAAACAAGCTCTTTCAAGAACAGCTTCGTAAATTTCATTTAAGGTATAAGTAGTATAAGTATTTGCATTAGCAGATCTGCATTTTATAATTTCGTGATGAAAAATTAATGTTTATTGATTTATAAAGGAAGTCAGAAAAATTATCATAAAACATGAAACACAATTTTAAGATTATATGTATATATTCTGTTGTTGTTTCTTATCCCACTTCATCGACAAAAACATCAAGATCAAGTCCATGAATCCATGCTTCTTTGAAAAAAATGAAAAACTGTAGCAGGACTTGAGAGTAACTGGCTCTTATGGCAAATAATACAATTCAAAATGTAGGCAGGGAGTGGCTTGGATCACATTGCACTGGACAATGAGAGTAAACTTTAAGACCCGCCACATGCATCTTTGAGTTCTAGTGCGCCCACTTCGATATCTCTAGAATAGTTTCATCTCGCCTACTGCTTGTCCTAAGCAAAAGCAGCACCAGGACGATTTCCTTCATACCACTCAGGTGCGGGGTTTGTCTCCAACAGGAACTGATATCTTGTTTGGATGAGTGAAAGCAGTACACCACCAAACGTAAGCCATGTGTAGAATCTTCCTTGATTGCCCTCATGGGCCATCTGAAATCTCATTCTCGCAAACATTCATGTGCTATAGTACCCACTGAAAAAGATCTTAACATTGGCACTCAAGCTGTTTAAAAGCTTTACAATACTGCATGTCGTTCTGTCACCACGCCTCCACCATTAAGATAGATACTGAATACAGCTTTGGCGATCACTCAATATTTCTCCAAATATCCGTGGCTGACACTCGGTAAAGCAAAATTTCAAAGCCTCCTCAATACCTAAGAGTTTTGCCCGAAAAAACTGAGCAGTGTAGCCTGATTTCTCTTTTACAGATCCTAATGCCACTTTTCTCATGAAAATTCCACTACCAGAAACAGTACCTACACCCTTATGCCATCATCCAATATCCAAATACCTGTATTGGCACTCTCAGAAAGTAGAGGGATTATTAATTCGTCAAAAATTCTTATTGGCAGTATGCACAATTATCTCTCACACACTTGAAATTCCTCTAAGATTTATGTGGATTCGCGCGCATTAAGTTCTCTCTCTCTCACTTATAAAGGGTGTTTTATTAGAGGTATAGAACTTTAAATTGCAATAAAAACAACGATGTATTATTCGATTGACATGAATTTTTTTATTCGAAAGATAAACTTGTGGCATTACATTTTAAATATGATTTCGGCATAGACTGCCACGGCTGGCTCGGATGTAGTCCAATCTGACGTCCAATTTTCGATGACTTTTTCCAACATTTGTGGCCGTATATCGGCAAAAACACGGCGAATGTTGTCTTCCAAATGGTCGTTGTTTGTGGCTTATCCGCATAGACCAATGACTTTACATAGCCCCCACAGAAATAGTCTAGCGGTGTTAAATCACAAGATCTTAGAGGCCAATTCACAGGTCCAAAACGTGAAATTAGGCGGTCACCAAACGTGTCTTTCAATAAATTGATTGTGGAAAGAGCTGTGTGGACATGTTGCGCCGTCTTGTTGGAACCACAGCTCCTGACATCATGATTGTTCAATTCAGGAATGAAAAAATTAGCAATCATGGCTGTATACCGATCACCATTGACTGTAACGTTGTGGCCTTCATCGTGTTTGAAGAAATACGGACCAATGATTCCACCAGCCCATAAAGCGCACCAAACAGTCAGTTTTTCTGGATGTAACGGTGTTTCGACATACACTTGTGGATTAGCTTCACTCCAAATGCGGCAGTTTTGTTTGTTGACGAAGCCATTCAACCAGAAGTGCGCTTCATCGCTAAACAAAATTCGCTTAGGAAAATCGGGAACAACGGCAATTTTCGAAATTTGGGCCCATTCACGAATCTAAAGTCTTGCTTGATGATCCTTTGATGAATTGCCAAAACCAAACTGAGAATAAATCACTTGACAGCTGTTAAATCGGTTGCCATCTTGAAAGTAATGCCAACTTAAACATCTATACCTGAAAAAAAAAAAAAAAACTCTATTATTCTAATTTATTGTTTTTGTTTAAAAAAGACGTCAGAATTTGTGACTGGAATTATCTTCATGAAATCAGAGTTGAATTATGATGCAATTAAAAACCTTCTCGTGCAGAGGTGCTGTTGAAAGTTAAATCCATCGATGCTCTAAGTCAGTGATACTCACCCGGCAGCCCACCGGGTCTTTTAAGTGACCCCTATCATGGCCCATTTTTGCCTGAGAAATTCATTTACTTAAGAACAATATATTAAAATTTGTGAAAGAAATTTTTCAGTCAAGAAATCAAATATATCAATTTTTCTTCTTACTGTCGATGTCGTGCAGGTGCGAATTGATTATTTTTTATTAACACATTTTTATAAGCTTCACTTGTATGTAACAGAAACTTTGAACTCAATTTTTACCCACTTTAATATGTCAGATTAATTAAATTTTGTTCACTTGTCCAGGACCGATGACAATACAACAATTTAATAATTTTGTTCCATTGCGCTGATCAGAAACAACAAGACTAAAGATTTTCCAAGGTTTTCAGATCCCATCCGGCATCCGCCGACTAATTCAAATCTCATTTCTAGATGACGATTAACTCCAGAATTATGAATAAAAGATTAAGTTAAACGTTATTTCGATTAACTGTCAGCGGGTGTTTTATTTTTATCTGAACTTATTCCAGTTTGTAACCGTAACGGTTAGTGATAACAGACAATAGTGAAGTAGTGACCACCTTTATGGGTGGAACTAAGTTTTAGCCATTCTCATGCCTTGAAAGTGAAAAATATTAGAAAATATGTTGTTTCAAGACGATTGAGCTGTTGACTAAATTGTAATGAAAAGAAACATGGATAAACAATTGTTTTATTTGTCACGAAAGTGTTGTATTTCAAAAAAATAGTAATAAACACGAAAGATCTCTTTCAAGGGGAGACCAATAAGGTTTCTTAAATAATCTTTTCCAACCGCAACAAAGGGTTTTATCTGTGGTAATAGCGCATTGGTAGCAAAACATCCTATGAAATTTGTTATATTATTGGTAATCATTTGAAACGGCTTACTGATGCAGAAATTAAGAAGGGATGTTTCTTAAATACTCCCAATTTAGCGTTTGATAACTTCAGTGACAAAAAAAAAAAAAAAAAAACATGTAAGAAATAGAAAAAAAAAAGCCAAACTAGAGTTTTAATATTTGATCAATTTTCTATATTTAAATTATCTGTGTTATCTTGGTCTTAAGGCATTCCTCAACCCCCACCCCAATCCCGTTATTAACGCTCACGTGGCGGCCCATGGGAAATATCTATCATATGTATGCAACCCTGTAGAAAGAAAAGTTGAGCACCCCTGCTCTATGTCTTAATACTGATGTCATGTTTTTCACGAGCATATCGAAAATTAAAGATTAAAAAAATATTTACTGGAAAGAAGTAAAACAAATACTTTCTGACATAATAAAAATACATATTTATGCTGATATAATTTATATATATATATCATCTGCGATATTACATCATCAAAAAAATAAAAGCTTCTGCTTCAAAACCTCATTAGCTATCCTTGATACTATAACCAAATAAAGAATATTTTATTTTATTTGCAGTAGTCCCATGATGAGGGAGATGTTTTTATTACGTTTTCTTTTCAAAGCTAAATAATACTCTTTTAGAGGAAAAAAAAACCCAGACCCATAATCAAAACAAAGGAAGATAAAAAATTCATCAATGTTAAATTATTGAAATATTGTACATTAGCTGTAGGCAGAAGAATGTATTTGCTGTGGTTTAACCTTCAAACTTACTTGTACGGTTAATTACGCCCCTGCTCTTATGTATTTGTTTTTTCATTTAGGAAGTTGTAAATATGCTTGGCTTCTGCTGCGCTTTTTTCCTTTGTAAAATTTTTTTTATGATTTTTGGAAAAACACAGAGAGCACTTTGAAGGGTTACTTGGTCAAGATTTATTTTTTACAAGTATTCCCAAACATAAAAGCATAATGAAAAACGTTTTACACAATTTTTTAGAACATCCGTATCGTATTAAATGCACTTTTAATCCGAGAGCGGTTACGATGAGCACAGAGTGCAATAAAATTGGTAATTCTGGCAAAATTGTTTAATTGTTACCAATAGCCCTGACACTATCCTTCTATTTGACAGTCTTAACGTGAACTAAAATATTTTTGTCAATATCTCCCCTCTTTTTTTGGGTGTGAAAAAACGTTTTTTTACAATCTTAAGGTACTTGTTTTGACTGAGTTCCCTGTGCGATCACTTTTGTTTCTCGAAATATTTTCTATGTTCATTACATCCCCCCTGAATAACATGGGGGGCTTGTTGTACAACTTATTGTGGTTTGGTAAATGAGCATGATGAACAGGTAAATGTTTGGTAAATGATCCGAATGCATATATATATATATATTATATATATATATATATATAATATACATATAAAGAAATGGGCATCTTTTATCTCTATTGAAATAAGTTAAAACTGATAAAAAAAAAAAAGAATGACATTGCCGAAATAATATTAAAGTAAATTTGAAAATAGCGATGAACATGAAACGAAAAAGAAAATTTTCAAATTTTACCAAAAAAAACTCCATCAACTAAAAATATGAAGCCATAAGTATCAGAAGACACACTTTGCTTTGTCAAAACACACGAGCAAGCAAAATTTTAACATGCTATTTGTCGAACATCAAGGGACAGTAAAATTACAATAACTTGAACAAAATATGACAGTTTTGCCTGCAAATAACATTCCTGTATTGTTAGCGAAAAGTGTTTGTGATTTGAGTCTTTTTTTAAGATCCTGCACTATTGAAACATTTTAGTTCAGTTTTCTTGGATTTTTTTCTTAAAATTATCAAAGAAAAATTGAAAAGTCTTTGAAAGAAGGTATTTTTCTCCTTGTTAAATTATTCACTGAAATTACGAATTTTACTGTGTACTGTAAAAATAATTACATAAAAAAGGATTGGGGTGACTCAATAATCCCGCTCGATCATTACTATCGAATGCGCACCTGCACCAGGGTTAAAATATGTGGAAGAGTCTTTTCGCTTTTAAATATTAAAAATAATACAATTATTCTTCATCGGAATTTTTATATTATTGTTCATTATTCAATATCAATTCTAAATGCTGATTCTGTGAGGCTTAAATTACAGTCCGCATAAAACTAATTATAATTTGAGCAATCATTTTTAAAAAAAAATCATTTTTATATACATTTTTAGAACATTGTTGGGAACTTGGCTTTACTCTTCGTACATTTCAGCGATTATATCAATAATGTTTTATTTTCTTATAAAAAATGAACTCGTGCAAAGAGCGGGTACTTCAGCCGGTATACTTTTTTTAATGTATCAGTGCTGCACAGAGTATTTATATTTAATTAATTAATACTAAATTGAGAATACGTTTAATAAGCTAGCGACTTCCATGGGCTTGTCTTGCAGAGCAAAGTTTTTCAAAGGAATGGTTATGATTATAAAAAAAAACCCTGAGTTATTTTTCTATATTTAGCTGATATCTGTATTTCATCTTCTAAGCAGCCACCGCATTTTGCAATATGTTCAATTTAAATATTAAGGAAAAGAAAAATAACAGAATAATTATCCTATTATTTAATTTTTTTTTTGCTTAAAAGTAACGTATACAAAATTTAATACCTATGTTATTAATTTGTACAGTTGATAAGAAAGATTGTAGCTTTAGCGTCAAAAAAGTGCATTATTATTGCATTCAGTACATTATTAATGTATATAGGGGGCGCGATAAAAATTGTGATTGAATAGGGGGCATAAGTATTGAAAGTTTGAGATGCCTGCCATAAGCAATGATTTTAAATAAACAGTATTGCAATCTACATAGAGAAGTCTACTTTTTTTTAAAATCCTTCTTTAAACAAAAATTTAAAATTGTCATTTTTATACCCAGCGTATAACACGCACACCTGTAAATTTCGACCTATTTTTTGTGATAAAATGCGCGTTACACGCCGGATTTTGGTATACTCATATGGGGTTGGTTTTTCAGATTCTTTTGATGACTCTTTTTTAATATTTTATTTATTTATTATTATTATTATTTCTGTAAACTTTTAATGCAATTTAGATGATTTCCAACTCATATGGTTCAATTTTGTGGGATTTAAGATATTTACGGAATATAAATTTTTTTCATTTTTCAAGTCCTTTTCTGTATAATTATTTTATATATATACTGCTGGGAGGCCGCCGGTCCCTGAGATACAGTTTTAATTTTGCATTTGCCCTGTTTACAGAAAATAGGATCACAGCAGCTTTACCCGAGTCAAAGATCTCATTAAAATGCAGCGCGGGGATCCTTTTCTAAAATCATATCATATAGAAAATTGATCAAAATGACGTGAGCCCACAAGTTGTAGTTACTTTATTAATGGGGAAGTTTTGTTATGCCATTTTCACTAAGTGCCCTTCCAGGTCACCCAGGTGTAATACCACTAGTAAACAAGTTTGCATTCCACATTGTCTTAAAGCTAAAATTCTTGAATCAATTCATTCCGGGAAGCATCTATCTGGAAATTTTTTTAATACTTACCACCAGAACTCAGTGAAAATTTCTTTTGGAAAAATATGTACAAAGGATACTAAAATTTCGTTCGTTCGTTCTACCATATCATTTATATCAACGCTTTCAAAATACCACCAGCTCCTCATCAGCCAGTAGAACAAAGCCAAGAACCAGGAGAAACGTGTACATTGGTATTTTCGGTCGCTTTAAGACCACGCCTAAAGGTAATAGTTATGTTTCTCTCACGATAGACGCATTTACAAATTGCATTCATATCCGTTCCACTTCTGATATTAAGTCCAGCACGATTTCTAAGGCTTTCTTTGATAATTATATTTGTGCACAGGGGCTGCCCCCTGATCAGTTGTTGATAATGCCACATGTTTTAAAGTTTCCTGAATATTACAATTTTGCAGAGTTAATTCAAAAAATACATATATCAAATTATTCAGCTCACCAATGGGAGAGTAGAAACCGAATCCAATCACTAGCCAATATCCTTGCGCTCAAATTTTGCTGCCGCTGAAACCTACTGCTGAAGCGATTGGGACAACTTCCCACACACACAATGTTAGCATTAAACTCCGCGATTCATGAGGCTACGTACTTGTCCGCCTTTCTTCTTAGAACATGGCAGAAAGTATTCGATTGTCTTACATTTACCAGAAAAAAACTCTGTCACCACAAAATAAGTACGAATATGTTGGCGAAAACTTTTACACTCTTTCAGAACAAATTTTTCGAAGGTTTTGCAAAATCTAAAAAGAACAGGAGGCATCGCACATTAATCTAAGTACGAGGACGACAAAGCCTATCATATGATTACAAAATCGAGTCTTTGTGTTTCATTAAGACGCCTAATATTAAATCTAATTTATCTCCAAAGCTTAGACCTAAAGTTCACGGTCCCTACAAAGTTGTAGAGCATTTTTCTAACATCCATTATAGAGTTCAACATGTTGAACAGGGTGAGAAGAGGTTTAACACACATGTCAATCGGATGATTCCCTTTTATTTAAGAGATTCTCATATTTGCATAAACAATTTAGACAACTCACTACGGGTGATACGGAAGTTAAAAGTAAGTTTCAAGTCCGCGGTATAATTTAAGGACTCGTGCGGGGTTATTTGGTTAATTAGTTTAATTCTTATTGCGCTAATTTTTTTTGAAGAGCGAGAGATTTTGTTTGCTTAAATTGTTGACGTTCCGTCACACTGAGAGATCACACCTAGAAACGGTACCCTGTATTCATTGTTTACCTTTGACAATGTAAATTTTTGTTGTTTGTGATAAGATGGAATTTACTTTTGCTATGTAAAATATTTATAGACGTTTTTAATTTTATATTGTTAGATTTAATACATGTTGTTTGCAGCAATGGTGGGATTTTTGTGTAATCAAATTTTGATGGTCTTTTGGACACCTGTCAAAAATTTGAGATGTTGTTAATGTTTGTATAATGACATTTTTTTCATTAATCAAGTATTTTTTTTTGTTGTGGTTATTACCTATCTATTTACGCGTTATTCATTTGTCTCTTGCTCGAATATTTTTTAATTCATGTTTATTTGACTGTGTTATTATTAATGTGCTTTTCTTTTGTTAATTCTTTTAGTTTGCATAAATTTTCTTTTTTTTTTAATGAAGAGGTATTTGTAAAATGCATTTTAGTGATGAAACGTTGATGATAGTGTATTAATTTTTAAGTTGCTGTTTATTTACTGAAAAAATGATATCTTTTGGAACTTGTGCTTGTTTGGATGTTGATAAGATGGTTGTTTAATTTTTTTTTTTTTTTTGAAAATCATTTCGATACGTTGATCTGTTCTACTTATGTTAATTTTTTTTTTCATTTTATCGCTAATTTTTTTTATCTAAACTTGTACAATCTGTCGGTTAGGCGTTTAAATTCTATTGTGGTTTGTGTTTTTTTGCTATCGATTTGGAATTTTTTTTTTGAAACTGCTGACACTATTGCAATTTTATATATGGACATTTCTTCAATGAATTTTCTTGTGTTGGATTTATACTTATATTTTTATTCGTGGTTTTTTTTGTTCTTTTTATTTTTAGTTTTGTTAATCTGAAAAAGGGGGAGGAGTGATGGAAGGCCGCCGGTCCCTGAAATACAGTTTTAATTCACATTTGCCCTGTTTGCGTGGAATTGGGCAAGAATTACGATTGCGTCCCGGGTTCAGCATTCTTTGCAACTATGGGAAGGTTGTACGTTCCGCGGGCTGGCTTTCGAACCCGCTCAGGATGGATATTGATTGTGGCTGTTGGCAATGATATCCGTAGCGTGATTCTTTTCGAAGTGGATTGCGGTCTGCTCTTTTAAAAGCGCAGACATCGCCATTTCCTCGCCTTTCCCCTTTATTTTATATATTTTCCAATCCGTCGGGACCCAACCGGTACCAACCCGTCAGGGAAAGAGAGAACCCCCTGCCGAAAGAGGGTCAATCCTCCCATCCAACTCTCCTTTCACTCATATAAGCTAAGTATCGTCTTTCTTTGAACTTTTAAATTTTGTTTTCAAGTATGTTTGATAATAAATACAATTGTTTTTTACCACAATACGATCGGACTGTTAATTTAGTCTGTAAAGGATTAATTTGTCAATCAGAAGATTCTTGTTTTAATTTTAACTATAGTCATGATGCACGATTAGTGAAATTAGGAAACTGGAGTTCAAAATTCTGCAGAAATTAAAATATATAAGTTAAAATAGCGTCGGATCAGTATATTCTGTTTTGTGTTATATATTCACCACGCACATAAAATTATACCAAAGAGCATTCCCATACCTCTCTCATCTTATCATTCCTCCTTCTTTTGCTGTTGACGGAAGCCAATCAACGCATTATCCCTCTGTTTTTTCTATTAATACATTAAGTTAGTATTTAATAAAAGAAGCATGTATTTAATATTTCATAAAATTTATTCTTATTGAACGGCTTTTTGATTTAAGGGAACATTACCACACACACCCACAAGAACACCAAAACCCATTCGATCCCCATACACTGTGCCTTATCAATTATACAGCAACTGATTTACAACAAATGTCCGGTGTAATGAATTACAATTCCACCAAACGAGCCCAGAACCCCCTACCTGCCGTATGGAGTGATTGAGCGGTGCTTGTCGGGGAACAGCTGAACGCCGTGACTCACACCTTACCTCGCACTTCAGTGGCTTCTCTTTCTTAGAGAAAGAGTGATGGAAAGTAAAAGGGAAAAACAGAAAAAGGGGAAAAAATCCTGGCAGTTGAGCAAGAACCCTCTTCGCATTCGAATCGGAAAGGTAGTGTCGGGCGACTTGTCAAGGTCTGAGGAGTGTATGCGTGTCGTCTGCAGGTGACACTCCCCTGCCACACGCCTTAAGCTCGAGCGCCGCAAATTGGGGGAGGGTTGGCGAAGGAGCCGTTGAAAGACAATAATAATGGTGCAAGTCCATGAATGCAGGTTGGCAGTTGGAAGAAAAAGTGGTGTGGGTCAAAAAATTAAAAACCGGAAATTTTAGTTTCAAGGGTGGCTCTAGTGGCCGGAAGAACCGGACCCTCGACCGAGGTGGCATTTGAATTAATTTTTTTTTCAAAAAATTCGATATATTTTCTGAAAATATTATTTCATTGGGAATTTGGTACTTCCTTTAACGTATCTTATTTTTTTTTACTTTGTTCTCCACATTTAATGGCCCATTTATCTTTATGTTTGAAACTTGAAGGGTTCGAAGGGCGGGTGTACTATGTATAAAGCATGACACATTTTTATATATACTATGTTTACATATGTGTAACTAGTGACCCTTCTCCCACCTCCGGAATGATGAGTCACAGCGGATATTCCTCTTCCTACTCTTAAGATGTCCGGCTTTGCATTATCCAAAAGGCAACAAGGGTAATAAGATGTTATGGTAGATAGAGAGCCACTGGAGATGTTTTATTTTACTCTTCAGTTGTGTGTGGTGCTCTAAATCGAAACAAACGCCTGTGATCCCCACCATTAGCAGACTTTCTTCGAATAAATTGGCCTGCTTTTAAATATACATGCCGATTCTCTTCTCATTTCCTTGTAAGAAATAACAACAAGTAAGTATGTATTAATTTCGAGAGGTTATTTTGAATATTTAAGACTTAAATAATATGTATATAAATGGTGTTTTTAGATGTATAGAACTTAGAATTGCAATAATAAAACAACTGATGTATTATTCGATTGACATGAATTTTTTATTCGAAAGATAATCTTGTGGCATTACATTTTAAATATGATTTCTGTCATATGACTGCCACGGCTGGCTCAGGATGTAGTCCAATCCTGGACGTCAATTTTCGATGACTTTTTCCTACATTTGTGGCCGTATATCGGCAATAACACAGCGAATGCTGTCTTCCAAATGGTCAAGAAGCGTTTGTGGCTTATCCGCATAGACCAATGACTTTACATAGCCACAAGAAATAGTAGCGGTGTTAACCCTCCAACTGAACAGAACGGATTTTTCCGCCTACCACTAGAGAGGCTTCGAAAATGGACTGCACGGATTTTCTGCCTTCAAGTAACGTTTTCAAAGCGGATTAGCTGCACTTTTCTGAAATCCTTCCCCTTAAGGTTTAACATCTTGAAAGATAATGAGGGGGACGGAGGAGCAACACAGCAGGAGTTTTATGGCTCGCAGGGGAACCCGTGTTTTGACCCTGGGCAATGTAAAAAATCGGGGAGAAATTTCTTTACAACCCAAGAAGTGTTTCTTTGCTACCTTGTATTTTAAAAAGTTTCCAAAAGTCCCAACGCATAAGTAAAATATGTTACAATTCCCCTTTTGGTTTCATATTAATTTGAAACTGTAACAAGTTGGGGCGTGTCAGGACAATCTGCTATTTTATATAGTTAGACAAATTATCTTTTTAAGTATATTCTTTTTCGCTTCATTTTTCTTATTCAAAGCTTTCAGTTTTTGAAACATGATTATTTTATTATAAGATACCGAAAAATTAATAAAACATCAAACTCTTTAAAATTTGAACCTTTTCAATTTTCGAACCACTAAAAATGAATAAATTTAAACTTCATCAAATCATTTGAAACATTTTCTTACACTTTGATAAAAATAATAACGAAAAAAAAAAAATTAATTAAGATTTATTAGTTTTTTTTTTTTTAGATTTCAAAGCCTAAGTGTTCAGGGAAGTTTAAGTACAGTGTGTTTTTGTGTGTGTGTCTGGTTATATATTGTTAAAATACACCGAATTATATTTGAATTTTAAGTGCTTGAACTTCAGTTTACATCAAAAACAACATGAATGAAGATTTTCACACATTTTTTTTTATAACTTGAATGTTTCAATAAATGGTAATCAAAAATATACGGAAACATTTACATTAAACATTTATGCATATAAATAAATATAAAAATCAATTTTAAATTCAAGCTATTAAAAACATTCGAATTATATATTGTTCAAAAATATCTATTTATACAAAATACATCAACATTTATCTTTTTAAAGGCTAACTGAATAAGTAATTAAAATCTGATATGTTTTGAAATCTCGACCTTATATAAAAGCTAGAAATTTTTATGTTAGAAATTCCATTTGAAATTTCGAAAAAAAATGCATCGCGCAGTTAAAAATTATTTACCATAAGTTTTAGCAATTGTTTGATTATAATAAAAATTTCAAATTTTATTATATAGCTTCTTTGGTATCTTTTAATATATTTTCGCCGCGGTAGCCGAGTGGTATAGGTATCGGAACGTGGCTTGCTTTGTCACGAGTTCGAGCCCAGTACCACTAAAGACCCGCCGTGTAGGGCAGCGATGCACGTTAAATTTGTCGAGGGCTGAAACGTCCTCCCGTTGGTGTGGTGGGGTAGTTAGGAGAGGGGGGGTGCCAGCTCAGGTGTCATCCACGTCACTTGACCATGGTTCAAAATTACGTGGTCCGTCGCCAAAAGCCCTCGTGTAGCTGAACAGTGCGACGTTAATATTCAATCATTCATTTAATATATTTCGAAGATTTCATACAATTCGGTTGAAAACCGCGTGCTAAGAGCAAAAATATACTAAAAATTTATGAATATACAATTACAATAAATTCTTACATAGAGAAGCAAAAACTGAGAAGCTAAAGCGTAGGAATAAAAAATTTTGAGTATATCTGAAGTAGTTTTCGAAATATTTATTTTAAAGTTTAGAAAAATTTGTGTGCGTTATGTTATACTTGATATTAATTAAATGGGTAAAATAATGTGTTAATATTAATCATTTAATCGTTTGATGACACATTCATATACTAATAAAAATTATCATGGTCATTGATGCGAATGTCAAGAATTTTATGTAATTTTAAATTCAGACATTAAGATATTGATGTAGAAAATATAAAAACGACCATCTAAAATACATGAAAATGCAGTCTGCTATAAAATGATCTTGACAAACAAAAATCCGGCATTTTCACTTACTATGGCAGAGCCGGCTTAGTCAGGGGCGATCTGGAAAAACAGAGAGAGAACCGCGGTTTTGATGGATGCCGCCTAGCTTTTAAAGCTCCCAGGAAAAATTATATATATATATAAATTACAAATGCAAAATAAATCTTGTAATTTTCCATACATTTTTATAACAACGAATTGTGGAATTGGCTTCCAATACATTGTTGTGTTTGACAATATCTAAGGTAACCAACCCTACTTTAGATAGATTTGTACTACTTTTTCGTAACCGTATTCCTTTTAAAATTAATTCGTGCAGCCGAAATACACCTTTTTTGTACCCTTAAAAATTTATGTTAACTATAACGGTTAATTTTAATTTATGCAACTTAGAAATGTTCATAATTAACCATTTCCGTCTAAACAGTTTACATGAAAAAAAAAGTTTGACTCCCTCATTCATTAGGGATTTATATAAGATTCTAACATTAAGTTTTATTTTTCACCGAATAGGGTCGAGTGGTAGTGTATCGTGCTTCCACACCACAGGTCTTGGGTTCTATTAACGGGCTGGGCAAGGTCGACTCTGCCTTTCATCCCCAGTACATTGGGTCGATAAATGAGTACCAAGCTTGCTTCGGGTCTTAAACACTGAAGGTCTCTCTTCAGACAGACCACCAAATCGGGACATCTGTTCATGCACCTCGGCGTCCAATGGTCACGTGTATTATGATGGGCACAGTAGTTCCTGGCCCTCATGGATTGTTGTGCTTCTGAGTTTGAGTCTTAAGTTTGAGGATTACCTCACTTTGGGGATACCCCCTTAGATAAACATGTATTTCCACTCATTTGCAATTAAACATTTTTCTTTCAATTACGTTTATTTCAGAAGGAAGTTTGATTTTTTTCAAATGTATTTGCTTAATAACATGTATATTTGTGTATTATATTAAACATTTTATCAATCCAAAATTACATGTTTTTAGCTCCTCTAAAAGCTTTTAGGATTTTACAACTGATCTTACAATCCATATACGTTTTATAGTAGTATATTTAAATGATAAGGACATTTTTACGACTGTGTGAGCTGTTATGCCTCGTTTATGAATATAAAAAATTGCATTCAGCTACAGTTTTTAAAATGTACAGAAATAAGTGGAGCAAACAGTGGATACTTACTGCAGTCAAATATATTCATAATATGTAAGATATATTTATATTTCAGTTTCTTTTTACAATTTGAATAGAAGTTGTAAGTCATTTTGCGAATAGTTTGATATTGAGTATAAACCCATAGGCTGTTTAATATTGTAAAAGTGTTTTATTTTGATACCAGCACACATTAAAATAAGGGCTCATTTGCAGTTATATGATCAGCTTCAGTCATATTTAAATTTTCAAAAATAGTCTACACGTACGAAAACATTCTTTCACAACCGCACACCACATCTCATACTATATCTTCCCTACAGCAGGAAATATTTGTGTATACTGAAAATTTAATACACGATACATTTCAAGTGTTAAATTTGTTTTTAAAATTTGGTATGAACACATTGTGGAGAACTGTCGGTTAACTTCACTGAACAAAATTGTTTTAAGTGTACTGTTTTGAAAGACAAGATTAATTAGGGAGAACTTTTCTCACAATAGAATTTGTAATGACTGACCATTGTGAAATGTAGTTATCGATGAGTGACATTTTTCATTGTAATAAAAGAAACAGAAAGATAAGAAATTTAACTTGAAGAAAATGGTTAGAAGTACTGTCATGCGCATTTGAAGAAGTATATCCCCCATTAAAATTAAAATTATTGACTGAATGTGTGTTATGTCCATCACAAAATGTCGATGTAGAAAAGATATTTTCTTATTTAATACAAGGAGTTCGAAAAGGAGAGCACTAGGAATGAAAATTTAGATTTTTTCGAAAAATATTCAGTTAACATAATATCATTTATATGATTTAAATTTAAATAAATTAAAAAAGTATATTGAAATCATTTTTATGTTATTCTAAATTAAAAATATAATTGAATAGAGAAAGATCTGTTTTATTTCATAAATATATGCACCATTAATTGTCTTATTGTTTAAAAGATAGGGCCTTTACTCTTTTTAACTCATAACTTTTTAAAAACAGGAAAGTGAGCGCGTTTTTCTTACTCTCATATTCAAAAATGAATACAGGATGCTTTTTCTAGTTCAAATCACAATACCAAAATATTTTTTTTTAATTTTTAAATGACAGAAAAATAAATTTGTTTGAAGAAAATATACAACTTTTAACACACATTTATTTCATGTTTACCCTGCATTTTAATTTAATTTTACTGTGACTGAATCTATGGAGAAAAAACGACAGAGTGGAACTACGGTTTTCTTTACAAGATTGCCCAAGGCAACAACAGCTAGCTGTAAACGATTGCTATCCTGGTTCTTACTGATTAAAGACGCCGAACCAAGTCATAAAGTTCTCCCTTTCGACCACCCAAGTTTTAAAGGGGAAAGAATTGAAGTCTGCTTGCATTTTTGAAGGGAATAGCAATATAAGAGTAAAAACGTTTTCGGAATAACTCTTCAGGGAGGAAGGTATCCAGTTAGAGGGGTTAAATCACAAGATCTAGAGGCCAATTCACAGGTCCAAAACGTCTGCAAATTAGGCGGTCACCAAACGTGTCTTTCAATAACTCGATTATGGCACAAGCTGTGACATGTTGCGCCGTCTTGCTGGAACCACAGCTCCTGGACATCATGATTGTTCAATTGAGGAATGAAAAATGTTAGTAATCATGGTTCTATACCGGGATCACCATTGACTTTGTAACGTTGTGGCCTTCATCGTTTTTTTGAAGAAGTACGGACCAATGATTCCACCAGCCCATGAAAGCGCATCAAACAGTCAGTTTTTCTGGATGTAACGGTGTTTCGACATACACTTGTGGATTAGCTTCACTCCAAATGCGGCAGTTTTTTGTTTGTTGACGTAGCCATTCAACCAGAAGTGCACTTCATCGCTAAACAAAATTCACGCGATAGGTATTCCGCACAGAACAATTATTTTCGAAATAAAATTGCACACTTTGAAAGCGTTGTTCAGGCGTGAGTCTATTCATGATGAATTGCCAAACCAAACTGAGAATAAATCACTTGACAGCTGTTAAATCGGTCACCATCTTGAAAGTAATGCCAACTTAAACTTCTATACCTGGAAAAAACACTCTTTATATGGAGAGAAAAGTGCGTGTAGGGCGGTATTTTTTCATTTTTTGTTCGGGACGCAAAAACTGCTAGAGCCAGCCCTGCTAGTTTGTACTCAATCTCATGGATTCGGGAATATAAGGGTTATTCATAATTCCTTCCTGGGTTTCGAGTACTATAGTTTGAAATTCAAGTCTAGTATAGCAAAAAAGGAGTACATAAACAATTTGAGTTAATCTTACATGTGCTCTATGCATGAAACCTCTTTTTTATTTCAACGCCCGTGCTTGCCTCTCCTTGACCATTTGACGCTGAGCCTCCCAGTACCATCTGATGACGTCACCAGTCGGGCATACATCTAGCCCAGTTCATCGGAGCAGATGGTTGCCATACATTTTGGTATGGCCACAGGGCGAGAGCAGGTTTCGTCAGCAGCTAGCTGCCAAGCCAGTGGAGGCATGAATACTCCCAAAACGTCATGCGTCCGATGGTTAGGCGAAAGTGAGCAACAGCCTGGGCTATATCCAGGTGCCTCTCGCGATATTACCCACAGTGGCCAGGGGTCTCCCATGGCTTTCAAAGGCTCCTCGGTTTTTTGGGTCTTGACAGTACATTTTCAATGTGTGTGTGGATATAAAGAAAG
Source organism: Trichonephila clavipes (assembly GCA_019973935.1). Lineage (NCBI taxonomy): Eukaryota > Metazoa > Arthropoda > Arachnida > Araneae > Nephilidae > Trichonephila > Trichonephila clavipes. The sequence continues at coordinate 32,441 of BMAU01002889.1, read as the reverse complement.
CTCTTTGCTCTTCTCAGGGTCACGGGAATTTCGGTTGAAACGACTCGGCTCTCATTACCATAGTTGCCTTACTTAGTTGCGTGGGATAGATGGCATCCCATGAGAGGTAGAAAGGAGTACAGTGTGGTTCCTATTCCTCTATATTAAGCGTTGCTTACCAACGGTAACACTTGACCATTTTTGCCTTGGTTTTGCCACGTCACGCGACAAAGGGGGTAGGAAAGGACTCCTTAGCTGGCGTCGCCATAAACTTCCCCACCAGTGGGACGAATGGCCGAGGCTGTACAAATTTTAAGGGCATCAGTCTAAATACAAAAGGGTCTTTTGTAATACTAGGACATTAAAATATGACAGCACAACAATGCTGGCCACAGGTCAGCATTCTCTCTAAATATGTTTATAAACTGATGAAATATGCTTTTATTCGGAAAATTAATAATTCAACAAGTTTTACACATTGTAAAAAAAGCCATAGTGCCTTATTTGTTTAATATACACACCAACTCTTCAGTTTAAGTTTTATATGTATTCATTTAACCAGTTAACTGTAATTGACGAGTATACACCTGTCATGGAGAAGATTACAGGATTTTTCATGTCATGATGAGTATACTCATTATGTGTAAAAGTAGTGACCACACAGGCCCTTTAACTTATAATTTTTTTAAAAGCATAGTCTCAAATTTAAAGATTAGATTATTTTGAGGTCCAGGCCCAGAAGAAAACAAATAAGTAAATAATATTAAAAATTTAAGATGAGCATTCACCGAACTAAAACACGGCGTATACGTTTGCCAAGAACGAATTTATTTATAGTGCGATGGTATTGTTTTAGATGCTAGCATGAAAGAAGCTAAGGCAAAAAGTTGGAAAGTTCATTTATAATAGGATTTCTTCAGTAATGGTTAACCATGGGGCAAACGCGTGACGCTTATCAGACACTAAGCCCATTGATAGATGTTGACCCGAAATCATTTAGCTATCCAGCGATACAACCAGGGACATATCTTAAAGGCGACTTGGCACCTTTCAAAAACCTAAAATCGATGAAAATATCGATTTTTCAATTTTTAGTTTCAAAATGTAGTTTGATACCTTTGGTACAATTGAGGGAAGTTTTGAAACGATCTGATTATTTTAAACGCAGTAAAATGCATTTTAAATATTTTGACAGCTCTGTCAGCAGTTTAAATGCCACGCCCATCTCAATGTTTACATTTTTTACTTGAGAATAAATCCATTATTTTACATTAAAAACTACAGAGAGAGAGGAATCCGTTAAAAGCTGTGACTGTAACTATCCAGCAAAGTTGTTTATTTACAGCTTTGCCATTTTCGCTGCTGTGTGATTTTTAGTTTCATTGGTTTTTAACTTCATAGGAAACCTAAAACAGCATTTTTTTAATGCTACTTCAATCATAATTTTAATGCTACTTCAATCATACATTCATTCATTTTATTATTTCTTATCGCAATTATGCCTCTTAGAAAACGTTCGGTGTTGTGTAATGCTGCAAATGAATGAAAAGCGATGGTGTAAAGCGAAAGTTGATTGTGAAGTGAACAAAAATTCGGTTTTTCTGGAAATGTACGCCTGGAAAAAAATTGAACACTGTTGTAAAAAGGATACCTCTCTACTATTGGAAATTATATATTGGTGGACTTTTAACCAAAAAGTTAACAATCTTCTTCGAAGTGCAAAGTGCCAATATTGTGAAAACAAACTTTGAAACTGAAGCTTGGAGCCAAGAGTTGGGATTTTCATACAATTTAAAAAACATTGTGTAGCAATTGTGATGAAAAACAAAACTGTTGTAAACACATCTCTAAAGTCTGTTCAGACCAGCCAGTTGATGTGAATTTGAGAATAACTCAAGCTTTTTCACATATTGGGAAAGGTTATTCAGCTATAGAAAAAAATTTTGTATGGTGATGAATAGATCCTTTTCATCAACTACATATGGGAAGTGTGAGACGGCTGGATAATGCGCCATACTCTGGCATCTGAAACATATTTGCGGAAATCCACCGAAAAATTAAAAATGTGTACAGGCTGGGGGCTGAAATCCTGAAGAGTGTTAGTTTTGATGGAACGTGGCTAACTCGTGGTCACACCTCACTATCGGTGTAGGATGTGTTATAGATATGCTCACCGGATATGTTGTTGACTTTGAAGTGATGAGTAAGGTGTCGTCATTGCTCTGTGGCAAAAAAAATAAGCTAGGCCAGTCAAGTGCTGAATTCAGCATATGGTATGAAGGACATAAAAGCGAATGTGATATAAATCACTTGGGCTCATCTACATCAATGGAAATGGAGTGCATTAACCTTGTGGAAAAGATCCACATCACTTGGATTCCGTTATATTACAGTATTATCCGATGGTGATTGTAAAACGTTTAACTACTTGTGCGAGAAAAAGTGTATGGTCCTGACATTGTGATAAAAAAGGAAGAATGTATTAATCATGTTAGTAAGCGGTTAGGAACAGCTTTGAGATCTACACTGTAAAAGACTGTCGTGCTCAAGGTATTTCTTTAGGTGGTAAAGCTCATGTGGTAGTTTGAAAGAAGCCACGATTAAAAAATTAACTACTACTACAAAAGGCTATTTTGAGAAACAAAGGGGGATGTGAATGCTATGAAAACAGCAAATATATGCTACATTGTTGCATAGCATTTCTACAGATGCTAAACCTCAACATTCGAAGTGTCCTGCAGGAGAAAAACTCATGGTGTTTCTACCAATCTGCGATTGCTAATGGGGAAAAACCTAACAATCATAAATTAAATGTAGGAACACCAATAAATGAAAAGTTTCTTACAAAATTCTACCGATTTATCAAAGACTTGCATCTAATGAATTGTTAGAAAGATGCATTCGATGTGGAACACAAATGCAAACGAAAGTTTGCATAGCATGATTTAAGCAAAGTGTCCGAAAGAAATTTTCGTAAACAAAAAGACGTGTTAAGCGGGCAGTAACAGAAGCTGTCTGCGAATACAATAATGCGGTACAGTACGCACCATTGTAGAAAAAACACAGAAAGCATTAGGTGCTACTGGAGGGTTCAACGAAACAACTTGCTACTATCTTAGATTGTCGAAAACAAAAATTTAGAAAACGTCGTCAAAATGCCAGTAATAAGCTGGCTCTTAAACTTATTAAAAAAGCAATACATAAAAAAGAGTTATTAGCTAGGAGGAGAGAAGGAATGACTTATGGCGCAGGACAATTTTTAAAACAAACCTGTTTTGAAAAAATATTACATTTAGCATAAATTTGTTTTACTTTATTTTTATTTTAGATATTGATTTAAGTAGCAAATTATTTTTATAAAGCTTTTTAAATTTTCTATTGTACATTTCATGTATTTTTATTACATTTATTTCATGTATTTCATTTATTTTTTAATATATTTCATAGATGTTTCTTGTAAAAATAAGTCACAATGATATTTCTATTTTTCGTAATTTTTGGGCTCACAGACAGGCACTTTAAAAAAAAGCTTATATTTTTGTTTTTAATATTTTGAAATTGAATGTATTATGTTTTATTTTTAAAGGTATATATTTATACAACATATTGAAAAATTATTACAAAATTTAGACATTGTTTTTGATATATATTTTTCTGATTGGTATTCTTAAAAATGCATTTTCTCAGTTCGAGTTTTTTCATGAAATCATGGTCTTTAAAAGTACAAAACTTCTACAGATATTTATCAAACAACTTGAATTTTGGTGTGTATCTTTATTACAATGTGCTTAATTAAATTAGGGATCCATTTTTAATATTTTGAATAAAAAATTTTTTAAAAGAAAATGTAGCAGAAGTCATGTTTTTCTAGCTTTTTTTCCATTAATGTTTTACATTATATTTTTTTTTCTTCAAAACTAATTTGTTTATTGCAAAATCGATCCCCTAAAGTTATTACTCATAGTCTAATAAATCTCAAAAATTTTTGGTGTCAAAATAATGATAATTGTAAAAGAAGAATTTTGAAAATCGGTAAAAATTTTTTAAAAACTTTAAATTTTAATTTTTTTTAAATTTAGAATTTTTTTTCATGGTGAAATTTCTTAGTTTAGTAGTAACTGTTAATAATATACAAAAAAATATTTTAAAACCCTTAAATAAAAAAAAAATTGAAAAAAAAGGTGCCGAGTCCCCTTAATGACATGAGTTAACTGAGCCCAGGGCCTTAACCCCCTCGATGGGAGCCCGTTCTTTTTAGACTCTGTTTTTATAAGATTTGTGATCTGGATAATTATAATGGACAAATATTATTCCCATACATATACTCCAAGAACAAGTAACTTCAAACTGCATATCAACCCCCGAAAAAACGGTAAGAATGATTCTTATGTGATGACCGTTTTTCCATGTCCTCGACTTTGGCCTAATACCATAAATGATCTTTCAAACTCATTTAGTCGAAATGCGGCAATCGGTTGAATCATTTGTAGATAGGGTTTAAGATTTTGATAAATACATTTATTTGTTTCATTTGACAATGCATGCACTGTCTACTTTTAAAAATCTATCTAAATAGTATTTTGCATTCTTGCCCAAGGCCTCAAAGAAACTTAAATATTTAATGATCCAATTAATTTCAACCATTCTGACACGCAGAGTTACAGCGATAAAATCCCAGATTTATATTTAAAGAATTGTTATTGAACTTATTAGGTGGGAAAGGCGAGGATGCTCTGTTAATGAGGACTGTGTGATCAACCCTACAGCACCTCTCAAGAACTTCTTTCAGCTGTCAGAAAATTATCCAAATATTTTTCAGTAAAGAAGAAAATACAATCGAAGTGTTTTTAGGTCTCTATCGAAATCCTACTGCTCTTGGACGGTCGCTAAAATTCGTTTGATATCCATGCAAACTTACGGCCGAATATAACGAGGAATCCTCCTCGAACCCGATTGACCAAGCTAAATTACTTTATAACCCTAACATCAGACGTCGCCAAACATTTGATCACAGACCAGTAAATTTGTTTAAATCCCTTCACTCGATGATAACATTTAAATATATTTTTAAAATAAACTGTGATCTAAGAACACATAATGTACCTAGTTAATAAAACTGAAACTATTAAAATATCTAACTGAATTATCAAAAAGTTTATTAATAAATTATTCGGCTGAATATAAAGCAAAAACTGTAAAAACAAAACATTTAAAGAATGGTTTAGGTGTATCAAACTTTAGCAAAGTTATACATTGCTAGTGTGTGATGGATGCTCTTCTCATTTAAAATAAGATTATGAATAGTTAGATCAGTTGTAACAGCAAAGCATTTATTTCAAGCTGAGATCGGCACCGTATTTTGATGCTGTTACAGTTGAAAAGGCGTTTTAATGAAACCAAGGATTGCGGAGAAAGATTCAGAATTTTCATCGCCTGTTCATTAAGAAAAAAGGCTCATACTCGAGACTTTTACCGCATTTTCTGGAGTTCATTGCCAAGAATTCCACATTTTTCGGGACGAACGAAATTTTCTCGCGGACCACCACTTTGGTGACAAACTAGTAAAAGAGTTCTGTAATCTTCCAACTCCATGATCCTCCATGACCTATCTTAGAATATATTCGTTAAAAAAAAAAATCTCCAGAATTTGGGCTAGAGTGGAAAATGCCTCCCATTCATCATTGAATGTGGATAATAGACCCAGCTTAGTTTAGCCTCAAGTGTGGCAGATGATCCAAGATTACACTACCAGTCTTGCCAGTGGTCGCATAAGTGCTTTTATTCTCATCGAACAGAAAGATCCTTTCTATTTGTGTTCAATGTCACGATGACAAAAAGTTTCCCCCGAAAGCATAATGCGGCATGGATCTCAAAAGCAAAGATATCTACACTAATCCTTTTCTTTATGCTGAACATCTTGAGAGTCAACGATTTGATTTATCTTTGTCCCCCTTTTCACACCCTGGAGGATTAGCAAAATACAGATCATAGAGCCCTGAACAATAAGTAATAGTAATAATAATAAAAAGTAGCAGTTTTATAAAATAAACCCGTCTTTTGGATCCAATATTTTTAACTCGTGCACTTGCTTGATTTACGAGTATACTCGTGATGGCATTTTTACTTGACACACGTAGTTGCTGCTCCGAACGGGGCGCTACATTTTTAAAGGATTAAAATCATTTAGAAAGGGATCAAGCAGAGAAAAATTAATTAAAATGCATTTGTTAATTTTGGCGGCTAAACATTGGCATCTTATTACGAAATTTGAAATATAATCATATAAAATAACATATTCTATTTGAAGAATTTTTTTATTAATTGAGAATGAATAAACCATATTGGATGTTCCACGCAATTATGAGAAAATCTTAAAATCTCTCTCTCAAAATAAACATCTCCCATTTGATCAAAACAAATACTTCCTCATATAATCATGTGACAAACCTATACGGAACTTTATCACTAACCTTCTGAGTCGTCTTTTTTAGGGAAATTTAATTCCCCTACCTATTTCCAATCAGCTCCAAAAAGAAGACAGGATTCCTTGTTATGCAGATTAGATAAAGTATTTAAGTCAAACGGAATAGTAAGTAAAAAACAGTAGGAGAGAGAGATTTGAAGCAGAAGGTAGAATAGTGAAGTTAGAGATTTATTATTGAAGATTTCTAGGTGGATAAATTAATCTCAGGAAGAGTTGAGGGGATTCAGTGTGGTAAATATTGATTTATATTTAAAGTCTCATTAAAGCTTTATATTAGAGTGAGATTAAAATTAAATGTTCAATAGAACATTATTGAATATAATTTCCGGATCTCTTATCGCCGTAATCTCTGCGTGATCGATATTCTAATTGTTAATTAATTGGATCATTAAATATTTAAGTTAATTTAAAGGAAAGTCCCTTTTAAACCTCATATAACTATTTTTGATATATTTGTTAATAAAAGTCTTTGATTCTATTTGGGAAAGATAACCAAAAAAGAAGTTATTATAAAAATGGCTACTGGCTCTTATCTGACTCCAAATCATTCTCGTTCTCAAAGTGAGATCCAAGGGGATCTCCACAAACATTTTTTTTTACACATTAAAAGTCAATTTTTTTTCATTCAAGATGAATTATTTTACTTAATCAAATTCTGTGTCTTCCATATTCAGTGCCTTTTAATTTAAACTACAGCAATTTCAATTAATTAAGAACAATTTTAAATTACTCATTATTGAATAGATTTAAATTTTAAAAAGGGTATATATATATATATTGGTTTGAAACATTATTTAAGCTCCCCTTTTCAATTAACATTATTTTCAAAATTTATTAAGAAAAAAAGAATGTTTTTCAAAATCTTGATTAAACAAACTCTTTTCTAATCTTAATAAAAGTTAATGGTGCTTTCAATCAATGAAACGCAAGCAGAAGGCATATGCTCTGAAACCTTGTGAAAGCTATTTTTTAAATTTGAAACTAGGAAAAGTAAATGCTGTATATTTTAAAATTCCCCCTTTCATCAATTAGTAAATGAAGCATTGTGTATAGTATGAAAGTGCTTTTCTTTTAAGATAATTGATAAAGTCATGTTTAAATATCGAGATTTTAAAGGAATAAATACTGTTAATTTACGAATACAAACAGAGTTGCAATTGAGACGACAGGGCATTCTATCTTCAAAAAATTCACCCATAATTCGAAAACCGTATATAAACCGAATCGGAAAAAAAGGTTTCGTTAGTTTGTAAATATACTGCCATGAGAATGAAGATTTGCCAAGGGTGGAATATTTGCCAAGTAAAAAACTACAGACGCCAATGTCAATGGCTTTTTTCTTATTCACCCTGTGACATCGTCGATTGTTGTGAATCCCCATCTTTCGATTCACGATAAGTTTTATAGTTTCACCAGCTGTTAAGAGACAAGTACGACGTCTTCAATTGTTGTGAACTCACACCCATCGATTGTCCCTGAATTTTTAAGATCCACCAGCTGTAAAATGATCAGTGTACGTGGCCATGGGGCCATTGTTTATTGTCTGAACTCGGAGAGTGACGACAGCCAGACGGGTCGCCATAATGTAAAGGAGAGCCGGTGCCCCATTGACAATAGGTTGCCTGTCTTAAAAGAGTCACATGTCATCTTTTTGGTGTTGAGAGGGGATAATAGAAACAGGTGGCGTGATGGACAAGTGTGTCCAGATGTTGGACAAGGAATTATAGCGCCAAAATAGACCGGGCCCGGGTGTGTTTTGGTGTGTATGCGCAAATAGGACGAGGGAGGCCGAGAGAGACTTTGGTGACCTGCCAATAAGAAGGAACGAGGGGCGTGTTGTGAACACACCCTGGTGTTTAAAAGGGTTCTTTTTTGAGGAGACGAAAAAGAAAAGAGACGAGAGAGAGGAGCCGGCCTTGGATGGAGAAAGGGAAAGCCCTGGTTGGAACGGACGGGAAGAGAGCGCGAAAGAAAAGGGCTTAGTCCGAGATTGATAAAGACGATGAACGCCGGTGGCGTTGAGAATAGATTAGACTGACTGCACGGCTTGGCATATGAACTGAAATTCTATTGCTTCAGTAACAAATTGTTTTAGCAAATAAACAATGCTTTTATTTTATATTTAGCATGTAACAATTTATTGATGGTAAAGCTATACACGACGTTAAATCCCATCCCTAACACATACCTATTTGAACTTAACACAATTTCTCCATTCCATTCATTTGTTATCTTGTACATTGCCCTCACTGGTCATATTTTCTGCACATCTTTGTGTGTTTTTTGTTTTGAAAATGTGCTGGAAGAAAATCTTATATAGTACGGGATAGTCGACCTATGTTTCATGCCTGGTGGAAAACTCGCTACATGATTATCGTATGCATTCAGAAATATCAATGTTTGAGTATGAATTATACTAACTATTCGAAAACTATTTTCTGACATTGACTTTGAAGCATTTATGTGACTACTTTCTTCTGGAATAAAAATGCCATTCAAAAAACTCTCAAAAAATGTTAGAGCGATTTAACACACACACACACACAGAGAATATTCATTTCTCTCTATTAAATTATACGGTCTTTTTGATTATAAGTCTCTCGACCCTTATTTCTCTTTTTAAAAAATCTTTAAAAAAAAATTATCGGTTTGTACGGAAATATATGGTACACAAAAATTAAATTAAACCGACACATTCCTTAAATGGGGTGTAAAATAATCATTGAAGTTGCTCTCGATCATTTCACAAGACATATAGCTCTACATTTAAAAGGAAAAAAGAAATCTGAGGCACACAGATAATATTGCAGGCATGAATATACGAAATCAATATTTTTTAGTTCAGTACAAAAGAATATTTCGGTTCATTTCAATTCCTCTAAACCAGAATTGGACTGTTTTCCAATGTATCAAACTAGAGAAAATATAAGCATTGATAGTTTAAAAGCAGGAAAGAAGAAAATCTGTATAACGCGAATAGATGAATGCTGAATTCAATATAACATATTCCACCACGAAAATTCACAAAAAAGGAGAAACAATTTTATCCAACGCAAGATCAACAAATATTTTTGCATATGGAAGGATGAAACTTGAATGTTTGTGTAGATAATCGATTTTATAGTAAAAGAAAAATCTTACAGCATTCTCAATTTCTAACCAAATATTTGCAATTCGCCAAATCAATTTGATACATTGTGTGTAAAATAGTTTTCATTTTTCAGATCAAAAAGAGGCATAGAACAAACAATATGTTAAATAAATATTTTTTAATCTTTTGTAATTCATTTGAGCAGTCTTCAAATAAGAGTGAAAAATTAAATATATTTACATTTACTTATAATTAAGCTTAAAGAGAATTTAAATGCAATTTTCACCTTATATTTGAAATAAGTATAAAATATAGAAATTTTAATTCTAAATAATTAAATCGTATAAAGATTTAGAACGTTTCGATTAAAAAGTTTATATTATTTTTATAACAAATAATCATTCAAATTTTTCTAAGAAATTTTCTTTCTTCGAGTACTTTGTAAATACAATTACATAAAACAAATGTTTGTTTGTGTTTATTATCCCTGCTTCGTTATATACATTGGATACTCTGTAAGAGAATTAATAAACAGAACTTTTTTATTAAACTTTTGTATTCTATATCAATATTCTAATTTTATTAACTTTAAACTATGTAATTAAAATAATTGGTTTTCCACTTGTCTTTGTCTTAAAATTTATTTAATTTTCATAGTTTATAAATTTGTAAATGCGTTCTTATGTATAATCAACATTATTATAGGAAAACTGTTCTAAATTTATATTGAGCAGTTTCATTCTATTGAAAGTGAAACCAAATTGTTTGCTATGAATTGAACTATAAAGAATTAAATCAATGTTTCCCATTATTTTTGTTGCTGTCTATGTTAATAAATATGTTTAACTGTCGCGTGGCTTAGTTTGCATTCATTTGATCTTTGTACTAGAAAAGAATGTTGATATATTAGAATATCTGGCTACAGTTTCTTCTGTCTTTGTCATCTAAGTATACAAATAACTGGCAACAGCTTTTTTATGGCTGTGTTGGCTATTCATATTATTCGAATCTGGGAAAGTATATAGATTTACAGGGGAATACGTTTAGCGCGAATACGCTTAATACTGAATAGTGATTAACACAAAATAATACAATGGTACGGCAAACAACTATATATTTTTCCTGCATTTTTTTCTCTTAACACGAAACGAAAATCACTTCACACGAAAAAATTTCTCTTTTAGGAATGAATAAAATTCGAAAAACACCAGATGGATTGGATTGTACTACTGAATCGTCGGAACAATTCGTTTCAGTAGATGGTGATAATGTGTGTACAACTCACATTAAGGCAAACAAAAACATTTTGGACTTTGTTCAAAGTTAAAAAAAATTCATTCATGCAGATTTCGATGATGAGAACTAAATGAATAATGCAGCTCCAGTTCCTATGTCGTCCGATTTGAAAAACATCATGAAAATTATGCGCAGTTATTTAGACGCACATTCCAATGGCGAAATGAATAACATAATAGGCAACGTCGAACAATTTGATCTTGAAAAAGACAATGCAAGGAAAATATCAGATTATTTTCCCAAATCTCAATAAATGTTTTGTTTTTAAAAAACTATGAAAATTTTGTATTAAATTTCTTCAAGTGCTTCTGAGTGTTTTTATCATTAATTTTTTATTAAATTCATGCATATATACATATCTATGTCATTAAAATGTACTCCAATAAAATTTATTTCTATATGTATATGTTACCGGCAAAGTATAAAAACAGGTATTCTATAGAATGTCTAAGACTAGCCGGCAATGTATGAAATGATTTTTATTTCACACATTGCCTAGGCATTCTATAGAATGCCTAATGAGAAACAGGCAAAGTATGAATACATCTACGATTCGTTTCGAATATTGTGTGGCATGGCACGAGACTTGCATGCCTCAGGCTCTCAGGGGCGTGCCTCAGTCTCAGAATTTGTCAGTTGCACACATTGTGGTTTGTACGGAAGTGTCAACATACTCAATTTTACTTAAACTTGTTCAACAAAACATTCTTTTTTTCCCCTTGTGCAACATGAAATTGGAGAAGCAAACTGTAGTATTGGAGAATGAGTCATAGTCTATAGCAGGAGTCGGCAACCTGTGGCACACGGTACAATTATCAGTGGCACTCAGCACTACTCGACAAATTTGTCAATTTTTGAATGGATGGAACTTCATAAATTTGTAATCTGCCTTATTTGACACACATCTCCTGAATTACGGACACTTGAGGAATTATGAAAAAATTTGAAAGACAATTCTAAAGGTAAATTTTCAGCTTTTTGTATATTATTGAATGCCATAGCTGGAGAGATTTAATTATTTGAAGAGTGAAAAAAATTGCATTATTCAGCTTTTCGCTTTTATTTCTACATATCTAAGTATAATATATCTTTCTTCATATGAAAAATATTTCGAGTCCTCAAAGAAACTGTTTAACAGCTAAATGCTCAGAATCATGTCAAAGTGAAACAGCTCTAGGTTAACATTCAAAAATTTATTTATCTTTTTATTTAATTGTATTGAAGGGAAATACTTATATTTTACATTGTCTATTTCTTATTTTAATAAATATCTTTAAAAAAACATAATATATGTACAATTTCGATTTTTATAAAATTTTTGTTGAAGAAAGTTATATTTTATGTTGTTTATTTTTATGTGTTAGAAATATTTTTAATTGATGCAAAATTAATGTGCGATAAAGCTGTAAATCTATATAATTGAACTCTGTTCTCTAACAAGGCATACATTATCGTGGGAATATAAATGTTTCACACACACAAAAATGCCTGACTGTGTGGCACGCTGAATCATAATTGGTGCATTGGGTTTTGACACGCTACAGCTAAAAGGTTGCCAACCCCCTGGTCCACAGGCATGAAAAAAACAACTATTCGAAACCGAGCTGCCCAAAATTCGAGTTAAAACTGCAAAAAAAAAAAAAAAAAAATAATAACTGAACTTACTTACTAAAAGTTAATAACTGATGCACAAATGCCAAAATGACTACTAACACGGAACCCAGGACCTATTGTTTGCTGAATAGCTATGATGGAATGTTTGGTGAAAATAAACGTAAACTCATGTAACCTATTAAATAAGGCATCAGTACTATACAGAAGAATTCCCAACCACCAGTCCGTGGATCAAATGGTATCTGGCCACTCAAGGAGTATTAAACTATTTCCGTTTTATTTACTGGGATGTAATTCTCTAGTGTCTGTTTGACATTTCATGGAAATCATTTTATATTTCATGTAAAAATCACTATATATTCATTTTTCGGAGTAACTGAATTTTATTCTGAAGGTATGTTTAAATACAATTAAAATATTAAACAAAACCGAATTAAAAATATGGGGTCTCAGAGGTGTTAACTATCCCTAGAGGGTTGAAAATATAAACAGTTTTTCAAACAGGTATAATTCTTTTAAATTTAAATTAAATAATTCGGATCTTTTACACATTATTTATAAAAAAATGGGGCCTCAGAAAGTATAAAATGTTTAAAAATATAATCATAATTTTAAAATTCATAAGCATATGAAAACTCTGTAATAAATATTGAGTACCCGCGTTGCGCACGCTAATTTCTAAAATTGTAGCCTCCGATGTATAAAACTTTATAGAATTATAAAATGTATCATACTCTTTAAACCCTACATCATTTAAGAACAATATATCCTTTGTATTTCAAAAATATTTGAAAAATATTGACATTTTATAAACAAATTTTGAAAATGTGATTTTTTTTTATATTTAAAAATATAATTTATTATTCTATTAATATAGCATTACTACATTGCAATAAGAATGCATTTAACTTTATAAATAAACTTATAATTAAGTAATTAAAGCTACTATTTTAGAAAACAGCCTACGCAATGTAAAACTTTATAAATATTTCTTATAGAAAAGTTTTTTATTTTCATATGCTTATAATTTTTAAAATTATGATTATATTTTAAACATTTTATATTTTTCTGAATCCCCATTTCTTAATAAATAATGCGTAAAAGATTCTATTTAAATAATTTAAATTTAAAAGAATTATAACTGTTTGAAAATTGTTTATATTGTCAGCTCTAGAGAAATTTAACAACCCTGAGACCCCTTATAACTTCCTACACTCATCAGCCATAGTAAAATTATCAAACCGGTCCAAGGGCATAAAAAGGTTGAGAAGCACATCTATACAGTATTACGTTACGTTACTTCTACAATATTCTGAGTTATTTTACGTGCTTCATGAAGCTCATTTGGCTATTGGACACGGAGGACGTGATAGAACTCTGAAAGAACTTTCAACCAAATACAAAAAACGTTACATGTTATGATATTGAACTGTACAACCAACTTTATGAACCTTTCCAGAAAAAAAAAAAAACAGAAAACGATTTTAAAAAAAAAAGCATTGTTGTGAGATATGTGATTTTTATTGAATGCGAATATATTGGCATTTGTAACGAATGGGAAAGATGGTTTCTATTGACTTTAAACTTCTGAAGGAATTTTATAAAACAAGTATATGCGAAATCAGAATTTACTTTGGACCCTAAGAACTTGCTTAGAATTAAAAATATTCCTGACCATGAAATTCATTTTCTGTCAATTGCAATTACTCATTCCAATGGAAGCGGCATAGATCGTCAAATGTATGCATAAAACAAAGTACCAAAATTATAATGGCCTTTGGGTGAAAAATGTATCGAAATGTAATTCAAAAGGCCATTCAGGCCTACCGTGCTGCAATAAGTAGGTTTATTTTAAGTTCTTATTTTTTATTTGAAAATTTTGTTTTCGTTAATAACAAAGACACACACACACACATTTTGTTTGGTACAACTTTCTTTCTTTGCGTATTTTGAATAAATTTTTTAATGACTTGTTCATTATTTTGTCAGAATAACATTTGTATTTTTTAAAAATGTAGGGGTGACCGGGGCAAGATAACGAACGTCTTAAATTTTCCGTTTTCCTCAAGGTAGCAGGATCAACCGAACACTACTGGCTCTCCTATCGGCCGTTCGTTAAACGTTAGTATAAAGAAGCTGAAATCGCCATTTTTGTGTTAGTTGTGCAGCTTTAATTGTTTACCGCTGTCCCCTATATACCTTTTATATGCATGTGTACATAAGCTCTGCTGCACACACACACACAGATACAGGCAAGCTATATAATTTCTCTTTAATATTTATGAGTAACTTAGTTTAAATACTACATATATGACCCCATATAAATGTCAATAATTCGACTTCCTTCATGGAAATGGAAACAAATATTTTTAAACAGGTAGTCCGGGGCAAGATGTCGAGCTGTCATCTTGCCCCGTGTTTCGAATTTAATAAGCTATGTTGTCTATTCTATTAAATCCGCTAACACTTGTTTGTTTGTGTTTTTGTCCGTTCGACCCTGCGCACTCTCTCTCTCTTCTGGGGCTAAGGAGTGCATCGGATCGGAGAATCTGTCGTTAGAAAGGGGTGACGAGGGAAGACATTTTTGCCATTCACTAACAACTTTATGGTCACCATCTAGGACAAACTATCATAGACAAAAAATATTCGTGAGCGTTCGAGAACCGCTTACTTCAGAGAAGCTACAGTTGGAAATGCCGTTAAAGGGTTTAAAAAAGTGGGGATTGAGAGAGAATCATAATCCTCTTTGTGTTTAGCAAACATGGCTTCACTGCTTCAAAAGTTACTGAACATGATGCTGTTAGCGACGAAGAATAATAGCGCTAGGTCCTCAGACCCTGGTAGTAGAAAACCAACATATAAATCCTCCAGAAGAACCAGAACTTATGGCAAATGTTGATTACGATGCACCAAAGAAGCCTATTAGTGTTTTTTTTATTTCAAACAATTGACTAAGGCAACACAATGTGAGGGGAAAAGAAAAAGCAAAAAGAGTGAGCTCAAGCGTTCTTACAAGTACACCCATCATAGAAATGTTAGAAAAAGGGAAGGCCAGAAGGAAGAACAGGAAACTTTTATAAAACAGAGAAGAGAAGCCCGTAAAGCTAAAAAGGGTGTAAAAAATTTCAAACTAAGTTCCTGTAGGCCTAAGTCTATAAAATCCAGGACAAACAGTCAGTTGCATCAACTTCACTGGATGGTGTTAAAGATGTCCTGCTTGTGAAGATGAGTATTGTTATTCTCCAACAGAAGAATGGATCCAGTGCTCTAAGTGGCAAGAGTGGTAGCATGAGGAATGTTCGAATTATGAATATGGCATTTTTATTTGTGACGATTGTTAGCAGAACAACTAAACACTTCAAGATTACGTTACAATACATCACGCTTAGTTTGATATTTTGTAAGATGTAAAAACACAGTTATCATTTCTTTAACCATGTAACATACCAAAAGATAAAAATATGTTCAACCTTTCTCAGTGTTTTCGTCTTGCCCCAGTACTGGGGAAAGATGACAATTTGTTATGGTTATGAAAAAATAAAATTATCTTGTTTTTTTTATTTGAAAAATTAAATTGTAATGCATTTAATACTACAAAGGACTACTTGAACACTTCATGTAAAAATAATTTTTTATCATCAAAAATAAATTAATAAGCAACAAAAACTGTTAATATAGTCATCTTGCCCCGGTCTCCCTTACGTCATTGATATAATAGCCTTATCATGACCTTATTTCATACTTTGTCTTAACAACTTTAGTCATTCTATAGAATGCCTAGGTAAAGTATGAAATAATTCTCATATTTCAAACTTTGCCTAAAACGTCAGGGCATTCTATACACTACAATTTCATACAATACATTTCATACTTTGCTGTAAACATATACATTGCAATATCCTTTAACACAAAAAAACTATTTAATTTTTTTCAGTTTCGTGTTAAGTGATTTTTTCACTGTACTCAAATATCTGGCAACAGTTTCTTCTGTTTTCGTTATCTAAGTATAAAAATAACTGGCAACAGCTTTTTATGCTTGCGTTAGCTATTTATACTATTCGAATCTCGGAATGAACATAAATATTCTGAAATTTAATGACTGGTTTACTAAACTTGGATATCTTGAATGCTGCTCTGTTGATTTGTTCATGATTCAACTGTAATAGGTTTATGTTCCAGTGCGTTGTATTTGCTTAAAACATCTTTCAAAATCTTTTGCTTTCAGGTAATCCTGTACAATTCCATAGATTAAGATCCTATCTCGATTACAAATACATAGTCTTTGAATAAGATTAAATTTTCGCACATTTTTTCCCATTTTTTTTTTCAAAATCACTAATTTTCTTATCTTTGTTACGTATCCATTCGAATTTCTAAGCATAGTTTAAGCTAGGTATGTATTTGCGATTCTGTACTATAACTGACCTGAAACAATAGAACATTACAGATTTAGTAATCCTAAAACGATGAATATTTTTTCTAATGAATAAAAAAATAATAAAATTCTGCAACAATGTTTTCGTTATACATGGTAGAGAGAGTAGAGAGAGTAGAGAGAGTAGAGAGAGAGAGAGAGAGGATCAAAAAGTTTTCGGAATAGACCAATTACAAATTATTAAAAAAATAGAACAAAATAAAATAATTTAATCTTATTGACCTTCAAAGTATTGCATTCCTGCCTCCACACACTTGTTCCAGCTTTCGTATAAATGTTCAAAACACTCCTGGAATCCATTTTGTGAGGAGTCCTTCAATTGTTTCGTCACATTTTGGATCACCTCATCTGAATCCACACAGAACAATGCCCTTCAGTTTAATTTTTAGCCATGGGAACAAATAAAAATCCTGTGATGCTGGAATCATTTCCGAATGCTTTCTTCAGCGTCTCAGGTGATTTCTTGAACAAAACACAGAATTTGATGTTTGCACGCAGTTTCAAAGACGGCATTGCAAAATCCGACGACTCTCAACTTCTCAAACGTTTTACATTTGTGACCATGTTTTCAATCATAATTTTCCTCAACCCCCTTCCCTGCATACGATAACAATGTATTGAACTCAATAATGTACTTGAACGATAAGGCTACTATACAATTTTAATTATAAACCGTACAAATTATCATGTAAGTATTAAATTCTGTATATGACAAGCCCATGGGAGTCACTAGTAATTATTAAATTTGTTTTTAATGTATTGATAAATTTATGGTGAAAAAAATTGAGAAGTATTAATAGATTTATAAGTATAATTAATTACATAAGTATATTGTTATTTTATATTATGTCAGAATGTATTTTTGTTTTGCTTCCTTTCAGTAAATTAATATTTTTTTTAAAAAAAATCTTTTATTTTCGATATGCGTGCATGCCCTTCCCCACATAGGGTTATCACGCCCCCCCAAAGGGGGGCACCGCACAGTTTGAGAAGTGCAAAGCTAATGCCAACAGTACAGGAAATGAATTTCAGATGGCTGTGTGTTTTCCCCTTATTAGTGATGCGAATCTCCGAAAAAAATATTTCCCTCTAACGTACACCCCTATGAATGTAGGATACTATTCTGGGAACTTTTTGACTCTAGTAGTACATTTAACTTATATTTTGGTCTAATATCGAAAGCAACATTTTCTCGGAAATACGCTTTATTCACACTCAGAAAACTGACAACGTGAAATTCCGTCTATTATTCTGCAATTGTTGTCGATGGATAACGGAAGTTCACGTCCATTGTAAAGATACCGACCATTGTGAAATGCATTAAACACTTTTTGTAAGCTGTAACTTTTTACCTTAGAAAACGGCAAGATCCCTAACGTATGAAATGGCTACTGTTTTGAGCAAAGTATTAAACAAGTAATATAAAAAAAATTAAGTCAATTCCTACTTGGATCAACAAAGAAAAATTTTACTTTAGCTACTTTTTATTAAATAGTTACAATTAATATAAATATGTATATAAATAGGACAGAATCACAACATTAAGTGATAATTAATTTTTATTAATTATCATTCAAGTATCGTATTGTCATCTAAATCAATCTTGTATATAAAATTTCAGTTCGATTGAATGCTTTAAAACGTGAGGAAAAAACCTTTTCAAGTTTTTTGACACACACACAAGTCGCTAAAAATGGTCGCTAAGTCGCCAAAAATGATGCCAATGTGGTTGTATTTATAATTCTTTAAATAATTAGTTTTAATCAATTAATTTTTATTATTTATAACTAAATTTTCTATTTTGTTATCCAAAATAATCATTTATATTAAATCTCAGCTCAATTGAGTGCTTTAAAATGTATTATATTAACGACTAGCTGCATGTCCCAGCTTTGCACGGGCTTTCTCTTTCCCTCATGACGCCAGCAATTAAGTGTGTGTGTACGCGCGCACAATGTGAATGATTTCTAAAATTATTTCATTAAATTTCTCTTTTTCGAAATTTGTTCCACATATTTTCGATTTAAGATAAGGCTTCTTTCCCCTTTTCCAGCCCGGAATAGCACGGGTGTTTTTAGTGTAAAATCATTGTTCCCTCTTTTCTCTCATCCCCCTCACAGATAATATATTGCTTCAAATTTCGATGTATGACTTATAAAAGCAATATTGCTTTAGTTAAAAAATTATTATTACTGTGAAGCAATAAAAGAAAAGTAAACATTTAGACCACTGGTCTTCAAAATTTTTCAACTCATGGAACCCCCTAGAACTTGAAGGTTTTCTCGTGGAACCCCTAGAAACAGAAAGTGTTTTCATGGAACCCCATTCCGCATATATACTTAGAAGAAGTTATAGGTACTTTACGTAAAAGTAATTAAAAAAAGTTTTGCATTTATTATCAAAACATTCTAATCTAATTTTTTTATATAGTTTACTCATTAATAATTTTAGTTTGTGTTCCAAGTTTCACCGTCCCATGCATTGTATTTAGTAACTGGGATATGCTTTGACCCTTTATCTACCGACGGTACTTACAAGTATCACTAACTTTAAAATTACGTAGAGTAACCATTTCTACGAATACTTTGACGATACTTAGCAGGAATATTCATTTAAATCCGCTCTTCCAAGTTATATGGCAGCACGGGTTCTACGATGAGTATTTCAGAGGGTAAGGCGAATAGTTTTATAGCAGAAATAGCATTTTCAGCTGTTGGCGTCTTCAGCGGATTGCGAAGATTGTCCTTTTTGTTCCGAAAAAGTAGTTAATGTCAAAAGGTATGTGTCTTTTTTTTGTATGTTAATGAAAACTTTAGAAAACGATTTGGATATTTATTTTAAGTAAAGAGAGCTAGTTTATAATTAATTTTACAGTAGAATATCTTTAATTAATTAATCAGTTCTAATGGGTTAAATTTACTAAAGTTGAGTATTTTGTATGTCCCTTTATGTAGAATGTAGTGATTCAAAAAAAAATATTGCATGAAAACTGCAGTAAATCATAACCCGTAGATAAAGGGTTAATGAGGGATGGCAGGAGAAGACCAACTCGAGTGCCTTTACTAAAAGCACGGCATTACTTGTGGCGACTATCCAAGGCTCCTGCTCATATTCGTAGCATCCTAGAAAACTGAAAACCCTGATTTGGTCAGATGAGTCACGCTTCCAGTTAGAAAACTGATGGTAGGGCTCGAAACAGGCGCAGACCCAATGGACTCAAGTTATCAACAAGGCTGGTAGTATATGGGCTGAGCTATCTGGTCCAACTACACCGACTATTAACTGAAAATAGCTACCGTGAAAATCATTTAACACGAAACTAAAGGAACTGAAATATTTTTCTTGTTAAAAACATTTAAAAAAACAGTAAAATTTAGTTTATAAGAGTTTTTTTAAATTTACATAGATATGTACATAAGCATGTATTTAATAAAAACAATTAAACAAAAAATCATTCACAAGAACTTAAAGAAATTTAGCACAAAATTTTAAAGTTTTTTGAAAAGTAAAACGTTTGTTGAGTTTTTGGAAACGAATCTAATTTTTTTTTCTTTGTATATATTGTCTTTTTTTAGAATCAAACTTTCAGCAAATTGTTCGATACCACTCATTTTGTTATATATTTCACCATTGGAATGTGTGTCTAAAATACTGCGCATACTTTTCTTAATATTCCTCATTTCAGATGAAGTGGGGACAGGAGCTGCCTAAATCATTTCATTTTCATCGTCGGAATCTGTATTAATGATAATTTTTTAGCTTTGAACAAACTCCAAATTATCTTTTCCTGCCGTAATTGGAGTTTTACACACATTGTCATCGTTTACTGCAACAAATTCTTTCGTTGGACAAACCAATCCCACTGGTGGTTTCAGTATTTTGTTCATTCTCAGTAGGGAAACCTTTTCGTGTTTAGCGGTTTTTGCTTCGTGCTTAGAGTAAAAAAGGCATGAAAATACGTACTAGTTTGTCTAGACCAGCGATCGCCAAACTTTTTGACCTCACGGATCAGTTAATTTATAATTTAAATCCCTCGGACCACTAATAGGATATTTTAAGAGCTAAATATATTTATAAAAAAAATTGTGATCTTAGAACACATAAAAAAGTTACATAGTTAATAAAATGAAACTATTTGTTATAACCAAATCTCGAAAGCTTTATATTAATAAACCATAATAAAATAAACAAAAACTTAAACAACAGAAAAATTAAAAAAATGGTTTAAGTATATCAAACTTTTCGGATTATACATTCCTAGTGTGATGGATGTTCAAGATTACTTGAAAGTTGTGGAGAACTGAATCAGAATATTCATCGCCTGTTTATTAAGGCTACATGGTACCCTTTCTCAAAAAATCTTTTTGGAGACAGTTACAGTAAAAATAAATGATGTTTTATATTTAGATTATGCAATTAAGCTGATTCTGAAAGCAAAAAAGTCAGTTTGACCAGCCATTATTTTACAATTTTAAAAAATTAGGAATTTTTGAAGTTTTTTCAAAATCTTAAAAAATACTCAATTTTTAAAATTTTTTAGTAATTTTAAGTTATATCTATAATTTTAAGTAATTTTAAGTCTTAGATTATTACAAACAATATTTAGTATGGATTTGAAAATATATTCCTTTGTTGATTTTTAATAATTATTTTACTAGTAATAATAATTATTTTACCTGGAAAAAACACGAAAATTTTTAAAATATCAACTTTAGCATTTTTTAGAAAAAATAACTAGAGTTCTCAGCCCTAAATCCATACTAACTTTTATAGAACATACATTTGGAAGTATATACAAAAAAATTCAAGGCTCCATCTTAAACAGGAAAAAAGCCTTAGGGATTAGAAAACACTTATACCTTCAAAATTAAAAGTCTGAAAAAAACGCATTTGAAGTTTGTAAAGTCATAAAACAAAAACTTATTATGCCCGTAAAACTCTAATTTTGTAAAATGTTATTTCCCAATGTATGTTCTACATTAAAACACTATTTTTATTAAATATGACTGAAAATTATATTTTTAACTCAAAATATATTTTTGCATAATATTGATAGCATTTGTTAAGACGTCAGTTTATTCAGCTTTATCTTAACCTAATATTTCACAAAAGTTTTGAAACACGAAAATTTTATGTACAAAATAATAATGATACTAACTTAAGCTAAAAATAGTCAGGTTTGCTCATAAAATTTAATTTTTTTTTCGGTTTTAAATTGGGGCAGTTTAGGAAGTTTTAGCTCTTGTCGTACGACTTTAAAATACTAAAATATAGTACTACAAAATGTTTAGTATAATGTAGTTTGGTACACCAAGGAAATATTTAGTTATATCTGCAGTATTTGAATTCAGAATACTTGTATTCGGAAGTCTAATTGCAGAATCAGCTGAGGACTGATTTTTAGATACATCATTTTCAGTAGTATTCCATCTCTTCGAAATATTGTTTCTCACAGAAACCCAAAACTCATTTGCCATGGCATTTTCTCTACAGGAAAAAATTAATGATAAAGCTTTTAAGTTATATAAACTATTTTTAAAGCAAAAATTGGTCATGAAATTAATCTTTATTAATTAATTATGAGAACTCAAAAAACTAAAAACCTAATCAAGCAGAAATGATTTTAGTAATGAAAATTAGAATTAATAACCATTTCAAACTAAAAGCTCAAAAATATTTTTGATTAATTCAACTTAAGTGTGAAAAAATGCTTTAAAAGGAAACCGAAACCAAAACCATAGCTCATAAAACTTCAAATATCTTAAAACCTAATTTGCTAACAGATCTGAAATTTCGTGGCAAGCATCTCAATGATATGGGTCACCAAAACATGCAAAAAAAATTTTTCGGTAAAAATTAAATTTTTAGGGTACCGTGTAGCCTTAAGAAAAGGATATTATTCAGAACGTCTTATTTACGGGGGCGTTATTCTATGAAGTTGCATTTTTATAAATTTTCACGTATTATTATGAATTTAATTATGCTTTAATGCATCTTAAAGCAAAAGTTAACGTGATGAGTAAGTCTATTCCATACATTTTCTAGGGGACCAGCGAAATTTTCTCGCGTTCTACTAGTGGTCCAGGGACCACCACTTTGGTGACCTCTGGTCTAGACCACTGCATTATTTCGTGTTAACTGATACTTCGTCTGAAGCGTTAAACGCTTGTATGAAAGACACATTGTTGACTATATTCTCCCCAACAGGGAAGAAACCAAATCCAGCACTGCAGTGTATTTTATGCTTCTCAAAGAGGGATGATAAAGGGGAGAAGGTAAGGAGAGATACACGATTCCACTGACCAGATTACGATTTGGGGCTCTGTGCATTACCGTCTATTTTCCAATTTATCATTTACGATCAAATATGATTAAAAATTTATGTAAATGCAAAAGATGTAAATAAAATTTGTAATTCAAGAAAAAAGCTAGGTATTCTAAGCTTTATGTTACAGTTAGTATGAATTGACTCCAAAGTCTAATGAATTTTGACATAAAGAAAGTTAGTTAACTTTGCTGGCAAAAATTACTCATTTATTTAAACAGATTTTTATTACATTAATTTTTAGGAAATTTACTACGCGGATGGTGCTATTATGCTTAAAAAGGTCACCCAACCGGTATAGGGGTAAGCGACGCTGACTTCTGTGCCTTTGGGTCTGGGTTCGAATCCCGGAAAAGACAAGGATGTTTGTAAATAAAGAGTGTTTTTTTTCAGGTATAGAAGTTTAAGTTGGCATTACTTTCCAAGATGCCGACCGATTTAACAGCTGTCAAGTGATTTATTCTCAGTTTGGTTTGGCAATTCATCAAAACGATCATCAAGCAAGGCGTAGATTCGTCGAATGGGCCCAAAACGAGATTGCCGTTGTTCCCGATTTTCATAAGCGAATTCTGTTTAGCGATGAAGCGCTCTTCTGGTTAAATGGCTACGTCAACAAACAAAGCTGCCGCATTTGGAGTGAAGCTAATCCACAAGTGTATGTCAAAACACCATTACATCCAGAAAAACTGACTTTTTGGTGCGCTTTATGGGCTGGTGGAATCCTTCTTCAAAAACGATGAAGGCCACAACGTTACAGTCAATGGTGATCGGTATAGAGCCATGATTACTAACTTTTTCATTCCTCAATTGAACAATCATGATATCTAGGAGCTGTGGTTCCAACAAGACGGCGCAACATGTCACACAGCTCGTGCCACAATCGATTTATTGAAAGACACGTTTGGTGACCGCCTAATTTCACGTTTTGTACCTGTGAATTGGCCTCCAGGATCTTGTGATTTAACACCGCTAGACTATTTTCTGTGGGGCTATGTAAAGTCATTGGTCTATGCGGATAAGCCACAAACGCTTGACCATTTGGAAGACAACATTCGCCGTATTATTGCCGATATACGGCCACAAATGTTGGAAAAAGTCATCGAAAATTGGACGTCCAGATTGGACTACATCCGAGACAGCCGTGGCAGTCCTATGCCAGAAATCATATTTAAAATGTAACGCCACAAGATTATCTTTCGAATAAAAAAAATTCATGTCAATCGAATGATACATCGTTGTTTTATTGCAATTTAAAGTTCTATACCTCTAAAAAAACACCCTATATATAGTGCCTTCGCGGCATGGAGGTACATTAAATAGCCGTCGAGCCGCAAGTCTTCTCGTGAGTTTGGTGGAAAGGGAAAAGAGGTGGGGGCCCCTTACCACCCCCAGGGTGTTCTCCCTCAAAATTGCGGTGAAACCGAGCTAAATCGTTCTGTCACCTTTATGGTGCTACGGCTAACGACTGGCGCCACTTAGTCCTTTGCCATGATGAATTTCGTGGGCCTTGATCTGGCCTTTCTTGATCAGGTGGCATTGGTAACAACAACAACATGCTTAAAAAGATATGTATGTTTGAAAATAAGCATAAAAAATGACATTTTTTTTTATCTATAATCCAGAAATAAAATGAGCCCGGAAGGGGTTAATACTTAAGGTATCCGAACACGTTGAAAATGACGAAATTAGGTCAAGACAGATATTTTTGTTTTCTCTTTTATCGAATAGAGCCATTTTTTGGCTTTACTAAACATATTTTGTTTTGTTTCTACTCTACCTAGAGGCCAAACTACAATCAATTTTATTAAGTTAGAAAAACCGGAAGTGGGTCTTTGATCTACCAGAAGTGGGCATTTTAATTACTCGAAATCTATCACGGCGAGTCTGATGACTCGAAATATTACAAATGTATTTCCATAAAACTTTTTGAAGCTGATATTTATGAAATTTTCTAGAGAATGTAGAAAAATATTGCTTATTGTAGGAATATTTTTTGAGTTAGGGCTTGTTATTTAAATAATGGTCTCATAAAGAATATGATTTTTCTTATAATGTTTACTCAATCAACTCCAAAATTTTCAAATTTTAATAAAACATTAAAATTTAGTACCTTCTCTAGATAAATGCATCTAGATCAGTGCTTTCAAACTTTCAATACTGGCGCCCCCATTTTCAATCACAATTTTTATCGCGCCCCCTTACATACATAATAATTTACTGAATGCAATAATAATGCACTTTTACGATAAAGCAACAATATTTATTATAAACCGTACAAATTCATGACATAAGTATTAAATTTTGTATATGTTACTTTTAAGCAAAAAAAAGTTAAGTAATATAGAATAATTACTAAGTTATTTTTCCTTTCTCTGATTTTTAAATTGGAACATATTACAAAATGTGGTGGTTGCTTAGAAGACAAGATATAGATATTAGCTAAATATAGAAAATGAACTCAGAGGGTCAATTTCTTATCTTAAAACTCCTTTCAAAAACTTTGCTCTGTAAGACAAGCCCATGGAAGTAGCTAAAAATTATTAAACTTGTTCTTAATTTAGTATTAATTAATTAGTCATAAAATACTCTGTGCACCACTCATACATTAAAAGCAGTGTTTCTCAAACTTTCAATACTGGCGACCCAATTTTCAATCATAATTTTTGTCTCGCCCCCCTGTACAACAATAATGTATTTACTGCAATAAAAATGCACTTTGAGAGAGAAAGACGCTAAAGTTACAATACGATCTTAATTATAAACCGTACAAATTAATACGATAAGTATATTAAATTTTGTGTATATGTAACTTTTAAGTAATATATATATATTAAGAAAATTACTTTAAATATATATATATTACTTAGAATTATGTTATTTTTCTTTCTCTAATTTTTAAATTGGAACAGATCGCAAAATGATGTATTTAATTAAAGATTTATTTCCTTCAGCATTAATTTCTCAAAGTACAAATGTCATTAGAAAAATAGTCTAGTCAATGTCGCTCTCTATCATATCCATCACATCTGGCATTATAGGGTACGTTTGTGTGAGTCTGGGCAACCTATCGGATGTCTGCGCAAAACATGTAAAAATGCTTTTCCTCGTACAATTCCAGTCAGTTTTGGTCGACTCGATACTCCTATAGCTACCGAATCTAGCTTGAATGTACATTTTTTTTTAATTTCCACGTTAATTGTAATTCACGGTAATTAAGTATTTACGGCAGTAGATTAAAACAATATCATACATACATTTTTTAAGTCGTAAGCAAACACTCGACCATAATAAAGAATCAACAAGTACACAGACGAACGAGCATGGTTCGAAAATTAAATCAAGGCGATATTCTCAAAATTACTTAAATTTTGGATTTGCCACTACTGAAGTAAATGATGGGAAAAAGCCCCAGCTCGATATGTGTTAAAACTTACAAATCTGTAGAACAACATGTGAAAGTTGTTTTTAAAACATGTAAAATCATTTAGCTATGTTGGCAAAGAATTTTAAAAAGTATTTTCTGGATGAGGACAGCTTGGTAGCAAGTTACGAGTGGATTAGGGATCTATTTCAAGATACTCCAGAAGTGGTCTCAACTTCCGAAGAAGAAATCTTCATAGATTTCACATCCAGTGAAAATTTTTGTAATAAATCGCTCTTTGAATTGGGGGTAGAGGTGGAAGAGGAATTATCTGTACTGAAAACAAAAATACTTCGTATACTATTACCATTTTCAACATCCTACCTTTTTCAAACCGGATTTTCTGCAGTGGATGCCTTGAAGACAAAATATAGATCTCAGCTAAATATAGAAAAATAACTCTTTAAGTGTCAATTTCTGATATTAAACCTTCCTTTGAAAAACTTTCCTCTACAAGACAAGCCCGTTGAAGTCCCTAATAATTATTAAACTTGTTCTTAATTTAGTAATAAGATTGATTGATTGAATATTAACGTCGCACTGTTCAGCTGCACGAGGGCTTTTGACGACGGACCACGTAATTTTGAACCATGGTCAAGTGACGTGGATGACACCTGAGCTGGCACCCCTCTCTCCTAACTACCACACCACACCAACGGGAAAACGTTTCAACTCTCAACATATTTAACGTGCATCGCTGCCCTACACGGCGGGTCTTTAGTGGGACTGGGCTCGAACTCGTGACAAGGCAAGCCACGATCCGAAATCTATACCACTCGGCTACCGCGGCCAAATTCAGTATTAAGAAATTATTTATAAAATACCTTCTTCAGTACTGATACATCAAACGTATACTGGCTGAAATACCGACTCTTCGCACGAGTTCATTTTTTAAAAAAATAAAACATTATTCTTGATATAATAGCTGAACTGTAAGGAGAGTAAAACTGTGTGCACACACACACACGACATTGTATACAAAAATGTAAAATGATTTTTTTAGATAAATGCTATAATTGTAAATAACTGTTTAAAAGAACTGTAATTTTAAACCTCACACAATTAGCATTTAGAATTAATGTTAAATTATGAAAAAGAATATAAAATTCCGATGAAGAATAATTGTGTTACTTTTTAACATTTAAAGCGAGAAGACTTCAAAATGTTTTAACCCGGGAGCAGGCGCGTACTCGATACTAACATTAATGGTAGTGCGGGGGGACTCAGTCACCCCAATCATTTGTTTAGAATTATTTTTACTGTACACGATACAAATCGGAATTCTAGTGAATATTTTAATTTATAGAAAGTATACTTACCTTCTTTCAAGGACTATTCAATTCTTTGATGATTTGAGAAAAAATCCAATAAAACTGAACTAAAATGATTCAAAAAAGTACAAGACCATAATAAAGGACGCAAATCAGACACTTTTCAATTATCCTACAGAAATGTTAAACCAATCAATTCTTTTCCAAATATCGCAAAACTCAATTATTTACAATTTCCCTAAGCGAAAAGCAAACGCATAAAAGATGGGAGGGGAACTAACATTGATAATAACCATATAAGATTGGTCAATCAAATGATTAGCAAACGTACTATGCAGCCTGGCTGAAAAGTGAATCATGACTTCCTTTTCTTTTTCTACAACTAGTGTACAGTATTTCAATAATAATTACAGTGGTGAATTGTTTATCTTAGAATTTTTCTCAGGGTCTGGGTTTCGTTTTTTCTTTTAACGAGTAATATTTTATGTTAAAACGTAATAAAAAATCTCTCATTGAGGAAATACAGCAAATAAAACAAAATGTTTTTTTTTTAATTTGTTTTTGGGATCAAAGATTGCTATTTGATGACGGAAAAAAGCCAGATAATAAACATAAATTATGTCAGTGTTGTTGTGTGTATTTTTTTTTTATTATGGAAGAAAGCATTTTGTTCTACTTCTCTTTTCGGTTATTTTTTTTTTTTTAAATCTTTAAATTTTCGATACGCTCGCGCCCCCCTTGTAGGTCATCGCGCCCCCCCCAGGGGGGCGCGCCCCACACTTTGAGAAACACTGATCTAGATAGTTTTGGTAATACTTTTACTAATAAAAGTTTATTACTTTTTCTTTAATTGCTTTGAAGTTTTACAAAAATGTTGCTAAAATTTCATTATAATTGTGATTTCTGTGAAATTTAGGCAATTTCCTTTAAATATTGTTAGTTAAATATTAATTTTTATTGGTATTGAGTCCTGAAAAGCCTTTATAATGTTAAATATGTTATTTTGTTAAAAAAGTGCTCCGAACGTGTTCGGTTACCTTAAGGTATCTTATACGCCTTCCTCTCACCACAATATGAAATTTATCACTTCTAAAAAAAATTTCACAAAGTCTAATTTTTTTTTCATGTTCTCAAAATACGAAATATGTAATAACCTCGAATCAAAAAACTTGTTATACGTCGCAATTAAATAAAAACCCCAAAGCCAAAAAGTCCTTACTCTTTAACTAATACTATCAACATTGCACCAAAATAAGTTCCAGTCCCTCTTTGAAAGCTACTCGATACATCCAAATTGTCACACATCCCAAACGAAACCCTTTCTCCCCCAAAATTACCCCAAACTTCCTACACGAATTGGAATCCGCATCCCGCCGGTGAGGCTCATATATCTACATCCGGAGCCTTAGATTCCTGTACGTGCCTGCAACATTTTAGCATATTTGCGGAACACTGGACTTCTACTAGCAGAATCCGCTTTTACCTCTTTAATGCACATTTCTATCACCGATTCCGCATTCCCAATGATAGGAGTTGAGCTGTTCCGCCCCTGCTGCCCTGCCCTCATTATTTACCCAGACACCCCCGATGCGTGGAGCCCTACACGGAATGCATAAACGAAACCTTTTAAGCAGATGGAAACGTTTTCGAGATTCGCAGGTGCTCCTCGTTGCTCATGAGAGTGGTATGAGTCTCTTGGAGGGCGCTTAACGCCTGCCGCGTGGATTGATTCGCGCTGAAATGAATTGGAAATAATCGTTACGTGTGAAACCAAATGCCAACATAATGAATTCATGAAAGGAATTTTATTTGAAAGACGTTTACACGTCTTTTTGAAGCAAACGAAATTTATTTGTGACAGAAGACTACAACAAAATCAATGATTATACAGAACAAATAATAATAATGATAATAATAATAATTAAGTCTATTCCCACTTAGGTCAACAAAGAATTTTTTTTTATTTCAGTTACTTTTTTAAATAATTACAATTCATATAAATATGTATATACATATGACAGAATCACAATATTAAGTAGCCACATAGAAAGCGCGATTGTCCTTACAATTTTCCTTTTTCCTTTCTATATAGAGTGTTGGACTATTTTTGTCTTATTCTATTAATTCTTTAATTCAATTTAACTATTCTAATAAAATAGTATAGTAAGAAAGAAGTCACATTTTAAGAAATTAAGTCATCCCAGGTGGGATTCAAACCCACGACTCTTGGATTAGAAGACGAACGCGCTGTCCATTGCACTACACGAACACAACGAACGATTTTATTTTCTATATAGTCTCCGGGATTCGAACCCAGGCCCTACGACACAGCAGTCAGCGTTACTAGACACTACAAAAGTCGGGTGGTGTATATATAAATAAATAAATATAGGGAGAAAGTAAACTAAAATAGTAGGAATTGAAAAGTGGAGAATAAAAATATGCAATGATATTTTATGGGGTGAATCTTTGATAAAAGGGGGGATATCCTTTTGTAATAATATTTTATTTAGAGTATCAAACAAGTTATTAAAAAACAGAGACATACTTTTCACCAACTGATATCGAGATAAAAAAATTATGTATTTGTCATCATTTAAGCAACATAAAAAGTTTTTAGCTCGGTGAATTCATTACAAAGCATTCATTCTAATATTCCCCTAACTGAAAACTCTGTAAAATCTGCTATTTGATAAATGTCGAGAGTGTATAAGGCATGGTAACACTATTGCATTTTGCATTTGATTCGAAATTAATGAAAGAATTAACTCTAGAACTCTTAATTAAAAGAATTAACTCTTGAAACTAAATTGATAGTGGTCTGAATTAATAGGCTACTGATAATTGTAACAAGATTTTCACTGTATTGATATTTTTCAAAAAATAACCAGATACTTTTAAATGTTTAGTTGCAAAAAATAACACACACATATTGAAATGTAAAAAAATTTCCTCTTTCCAATACATGAACATTTTTATAAATAAGTATTTTTTCTAAGGCGGAATTTTCAAATAAATAAATTTAACCTTGGGGAACACAGTTTAAATTAAGAGATTTTTAATAGCCTGAAATTTTTATAAAATCTAATAATTTGGTAAAACCAATAAAAATCTGTTTTAAAAAAGTTTCCACAAAGTAAAAACTAAATTTTTGAACGTTATGTATATTTTTAATGAATACTATTGCATTCATAAAAATGTGAAATGCATATATATATATATATATATATATATATATATATATATATATATATATATAATATATATATATAATAAAAAATTTAAATTGGAAAATAAAAATATATATTCAAAACTTTAAATCTCTTTTAAAGTTTTCAAACACTTTAAGCTTCTCCCCCCTCCCCTCCATTGTTCCAATCACTTTTAATAATAATAAAAGCCAAGTTTCTCCAAAGCAGTTCTTTGTAATATAAAAAATTAACATCTTAATAAAATAATCAAAAATGAAAAATAATTAACGTGAAGAAATTCATAATTTTGACCATATATTTGTATAGAAAAAAAATATCTTGTTTTTTTTTAGAGTCTATTTGAGATTCTCTGTTCCATTTACTATAAATATTCTCTTACATTTATTTTCTCAGAAGTTATGTGAATTAGAAACAATTTTCGTTTAAGTTGCTTTTAACAAATAAAGTTAGAATAGGCTCTTATTGAATAAATCTTACTATTTGAGTGCTTAAAATGTTATATTCTTTTTAATAGAATCAGTTATTATATTATTTAATATTTGTCGAAATTGGGTGAAACCATTGAAATTGTATCTAACAAGGAGAGGGTTCAAGACTAAGGAAATTCATTTCGGGTGAGAGTTGGTGTAGTAGTACTCCTGTAGGTAGTTCAACCCTTAATATAATTCCGCTGAATGGCCAGTCAATTCAGAGAAATTAGCGTTCGAAATTCCTTTTTAGCTTTTATACAATAAAGTTTCAATTTCCTTCACCGGCCCAGTGGGTCGATTGGCAAGTCGTCTACCTTCAATGCTGGTGGATTCAAGTTCGAATCACGCGAAAGTTTTTTTCTTTTAATTCCTTTAGTTATTTTTAAATTAAATAAATTATTTATGAAAGGCTTATTAAATATAAAATGATATTCTACGTAAGTATTTTGCATCTTATAAAAATAAAAAAAAATACTGTAATTATAAAAATATTTATATAATGTTTAATAAATATATTTTATATAAATAAATAATATTCATAATGAAATGTATAATAAATATTAAATACACATAAAAAACATATTTGCCAAATAGTTTTATAATGTGAAATACAATATATTATAAAGGAAATATTATATATATATATATTGCCACACGCATAATTTGCTTCAAGTCCCGATAGCCGAGTTGGCAGAGCGTTGGACTGAACTTCCTCAGGTCTGGGGTTCGAATCCGGCGGCAGATTTATCCAAAGACTGATTTTGTTTCCGTTTTTAATGTATTGTTTCTCTAGGTTCTAGATGAATCCAGATCATTCTTTAGAGTGCATACTAGTTATTTCTC
>BMAU01002888.1:0-36985 GCA_019973935.1 Trichonephila clavipes | reverse complement strand
ATAATCCGTATAAGTAAATATATACAGTCGGACCTCTATATAACGAAGTCGCTAAATCCAGAAAAAGTTAATTATATGGAAAATTCGTTATATAGAGGTTTCTCTTTTAATATACCGTAAAATTCGGCGCATAACGCACACTTTTAATGCAAAAAATAAGATCGTTTAACGATGCGCATTATACGCCGGGTATAAAAATGAGAGCTTTAAAAATATTAAAAGAGATGAACATATAAAAAAAGAATTACTTCTTTACATATCAAAATATTGTTTATTTAAAATAAATGACAAGTCTTATGAACTAAAAGAGTTACAGTTGTCTAAGTATACTATATTTTTTCAAAAGCCTGGGATAATATCTCATATAAATGACTTCAAAACATAAGAGCATTGCATACCAACATTTCAGACTTTTTTTCGTAGAAAAGGGGGAGCGCATTATGCGGCGAATATACCTAAAAATTAAAAAATGCAGCTGTAAACTATAGGTGCGCGTTACGGATTTCACGGTAAATTATGAACCAGATAAAGCAAATTTTAAATTCGTAAGTACTATATATTAAAAAAGTAATCATTCACACCTTTTGTGTAAATTAATATCTGTTTATTTTATATATATCTTTACCCATCCAAAAAAAAGTAAAGAAAAAATACAAAGAAAACAAGAAAAAGAATGTCGAAGAATACACTGTATTTTAAACTTTAAGAAAATAATTTTACACTAAATTTAATGAATTTTAAGGACATTTTCTAATTTAAAGCTCAAAATTTAATTTTAAACATACAATGTTTTATAACAAGAACTTCTAAACACATGCATTACTACATGAGTCTATAAATTTAATTACTCATAAAACTTGTTGATTTTTTTTAATGAAAAAATGCTTTTCGTCAGGCGTATTTTTCCGTGTTTTTTCTTAAATTTTTCTAGTTATCCATTGCTACCTAGAAATTGATTGTATCCCAATGCTTCGCAAATTGAAGAGCTTTCTCTATTACGAAAGGTTTAGAGATGGGAAAATTTTTATCTCGTATTATGTGTATCCACTTGAAAACTGACATCTTTGAAAAATGAATTCGATGAATCATAATTTTGTAGCTTATCTCGATTTTTTATAACAGTTGATAAGCTGTTTGGAGGAATACCAAATTTTAAGACAATATCTTTTCTTCTTGACGCCTTTATCCATTTCCAGAAGAATTAAAAATTTTCTTTAATGCTCAAGCGCTTACGTTTTGACATTTTCGAGCTATAAGAAACAAAGTTACCAGTACGACTAATGAACACTACAAATGAACGGACATTAGTTCAAAGACATGGGGATATCAGACAACACCACTAAGGGTGAAGGGGGATATTGAAGATGTTTCTAGTGAACTAGACAATGGGGGGTCAAAGGTTGTACTTTTGGGATGAAATGCTCAGATATCCATCACTCTTGGCAAGTTAGGTATTTAATAAATCCATTTCAGGATTTATGACATAAAATGCGCTAAAAGAAAGAAAAACTTGATATGTCTAGAATTATTTTAAAAATAGGGAGAAAAAAATTGAATCACAAGAGAAAAAGTTCGTTATATGGAAAATGTACTTCGCTATAAGGAATTCATTTTACGAACAAAATCGTGAAATGTTCTTGGTTCCAGTAAAAAAATCGCTATATAGAAAAATTCCCAATATAGAGGTTTGTAAAAAGGGACCTCGACTGTTTATATATGGGTAGTGCTATAGATATATATAGATAGAGGCAGATATTAAATATATAAATGAGTAACCAAGTTCACATTTTACAAAGCTAATATTATCATATCGAGTTAACTTAAGCCTAAAAAGATTCTTGATCCAAAAACATGTAAAAGTCTATCATGTTGAAGAAAAAAAAGCTTTAAATTACATTGGGCGACTTGATAAATAGTATCCTAGATATATTGAATACGAAGATAGTGAAACAAATTTACATCGTTAAGGGTAAATGCATTCGAAATTTAACTCTGCGTGTCTATCTAAAATCTATGCTCTAGTGAATTTATGATACATTACAAACCAGAAGACAACAAAACGTTCGTTTTAATTGGACGAATATTACATATAACCGCGAATAATTTCATGCAGTAGTTATTTCATACTCGAAGTAACAGTAATTAATAATTGAGCGTGTTATTATGTACGTTGCAATTAATTACTCCAACCATCGTTCATAGTGTTCTTTCATTCCAGTAATGATTATTTAGACGGTGTTATCTGGAGTAATTTAGAGACGTTCTGTGTTGGACAAAATATAATTAGAGGTGTTTGAGCGAATTATCTGTATTACGGTGTAAACTCATTTACACAAATTAACAAGAGTGCATAAACGCTTATGAGTTTAAATCTGTTCAAATCGTTCACTGAATAGAGTATCAAATATATTAGAAATGTTTGTGTATAAATTATAATATTAATGAACAGTTCATGAGTTACGATTCAATCATTTGAATTAAAAGTACTTTTCTTAATACAACTTAAATGATTGCGCTCATGACGTGAAAAGATTTGTTATTTTTAGTGCGCCATTATTTTTTAATATTTAATTCATTAACATTTTTTACAGTTCAAAATATATTACCAATTACGTTCATAAATGATATACGAGCCGTTTTTAAAGTGATGTAAAACCATTTTTGATAAAAATTTTAATTTAATTATAACATGAATGCAATCTATTATAAGCTTTATATGTAGGATCAGTTCCCCCTAAATTTTTCATCATTTTGTCAATATAAATTTACATAATTAATGAAATTAGAAATGCAATTACTTTGAAAAGGTAAATATTCCAAAAATAATATAAAATGTACTTATACCACTTTCAAAGAAAATGGCTCATATTTTCCGCTCTATGTTCTCAAAGAGAATTGATGCTGAATCCAGTGAGCTGGGTGGCGTAGTTGGTTTGTCTCTGCCCTTGCAGGCCTAAGGTTGTGTGTTAGGCACCGGCACAAGTCTGCGGATTTTCAAAATGCAGAAAATTGACTGCGTCCATGTCATATGATATCCCTTATTGTGGTATGGCAAAGATCACTAGAGTACCTGTTTGCCCTGGACTTGAAGCAAGAGTATAAAAAAAAAAAATTCCGAGAACATTTCGCACTATCGCCAAGAAAGATTGAAGTGCTTATCTTTGCTCGTGGGAGGGAAACCGGGGGTCAAAATTGCATTGCAATATTCTATTCCACCTATAAGATGCCCCACTTCAAAGTAATACCAACTCCTGAGGAATGTATTGGGTATGCTAAGGTAAATGTCAATCCACAGCCGTCAATCCACAGCCCCATCAGAAAAAAAAATGTTAAATCCATGTCAGTTTTAATCTTTAACTCAGTAAAGACGGATTGTTTAATTTTTCTTGACAAAATCAATTAAATTCCTAAAGATCACATCATAAATACAATCTCTTATTGTGAAGTATTTTTAAACTTTTGATGGAATTCCAAATTTCATAACAGAGGGTAAAAAACACACATCCAAGCTTTTATATAATTTTTTGAAATAAAAGAAATTATATTATACAGTTATTTTCAAGCGAATAGCTTTTTTCTTAGCCAAAAAGAGTTCGAATCACCTTCAGCAAATAGAAATGACTTAAATTTTTCATTCTAGATCCTGTGTGTTTCCACTCCATATTCTGGAGTTTTGATTCAGGCTTGCAATGAAGAAGCTAAGTTTCATCAGTGCTATTATGTTAAAAAATGCTTCACCTTTCACATCGAAATGATCCAATAAACATTGGCAGATGTCCAAGCGTATTTCACAATGTTTCTTTGAAAATTGCAAAACTATATTGACAATACTCTAGTCATAAACTTCTCTAAAAACAATTCTAGACTACCAAATAAACCATTGTAAAATGTCGCATAAAGTTTAAAAAATTATGCAGATATTGCTTTTCTAGAAACAGCATTTTTTCCATAATTGACAAATCAGAGTTTCATCAGATAATACTACGTTTATCTTTTAAGCCATACTATTTCATAGAAACTCCCTTAATCAAAACTTTCTCAGTAAAAGAATTTCAAAATTTAAATATGCACTAAAAGTTTTGAAGAAAAAAAAAAAATATTGCTTTTTAATTTTAAATTTTTTTTACAAAAAATTAATTTTTATTGTATTTAAAAAAAATAATTAATTTGTTTTCAAAAGTTTTCTTCAAATATTAATACATTATCAAAACAAGAGATTTTATTTTTTAAAATAATTTTAGGTAACTATTAATAGCTATGAATAAATTAACAAACGTCACGTAACATGTTTAAATGCCAAAATAGTAGAACAAACAGATACAGTATTCATTAGTATATGTTTCGGCATTGTTGCAAAATGGATTAATAGGCACCATCTTGGAAACCGAATTCTAAAAATCTTTTAAAATTGAAGGAAATCTGAAAGCTATATTTTTTTACATAAAAGAAACATGATTGATTTTAAATACTCTGCACATTAGCAGTTAAAACTTTGCGAACGCGTTTCTCAAGTGTGAGAACCATTTCATTAGTGGCTCCAGTACTCTCACGAATATTTTTGTCCCGAAATTTTATTCAATTGGCTTTTGTTATATGCAAAACATTGCTGTGATTTAATTTTGCCGAGAGTACCAGATCCAATTGATACTCAAGGAATCTTTTACATGCCACATATTCATATGACAGGCATGTTTATGATTGCCGCATCGAGAAGATAATCGACTCCGTCTGGAGACGAACCCGCAACCTTAGGTTTACGAAGCGGGCACGCTACCTCTAAGAAACCCAGCCAAAAGAAACTTCTTTTTTATTTATAATGCGCTGCGCTGTTTCTAGTACGGCACCATATAGGCGGATACTAATCAACGCTAGTAAGTTTGAAGCCCAGTTTCTCCCCAGAGGAATCAAATGCGATGCAAATCAACGATGCAAACCTGTTCTAGGATTTAATTTTGCCGAGAGCACCTTAGCCAAACAGACATTCTAGGGATGTTTTACATGCCGTATAATGATACGACATACTCGTTGTCGATTTTTCTGCACCATGAAAATCCATACATATGATTATTATCAAATTATTTATGAGAAATAAATAACTTTTTGGAAAAGTGCTGATGATTTAACATATATATATATATATGCATATATATATATATATATATATATATATATGTATGTATATAAATATGTGTGTGTGTATGTGTAGTGTTACGAATTTGTGTACATAGTATAAATAATTTGTATTTGAGTATTTAATGCATTTATATTACTCTATATTAGATTTATTTCATGTTAAAATTGTACTATTCACAAGCAATGCCGCCCCTAACGTTATAATGACGCTTCAATGAGAGCTTGGCGAAATCTTGGCGGTAGAGCGAAGTTGGCATCATTTTTGGCGATCAAGGTGGCGGCGAATTTGATGCCAGCGACTCTACAAAGATTTCGCCAGGGGATTCTCAGCAAAGCGTCATTATATTGAGAACATTGCAGTCCCCAATTTTTTTAACATGAAATAAATATAATATAGAGTAATATAAATACATTAAACACTCAAATACAAATTATTTGCACTATCTACACAAAATTCGTAGCAATATATATATACAAATATGTGTGTGTGAATATCTCTTAAAACACATACCTCAAACTCAATAAAAATGTATTAAGTATTAATCTCATTTGAAAGCTATGTGTGTTTCAAAGTTTATCTTATTCTTCCACGTCAAAAGTATATAATAATTTTAAGCACTTTGTTGGAGAATTACTAGACGAACTAATGCTTTCCGGAGTTTTATTACTCAAAACCTTTTATTCTTCGCAACAATGTAAAGCTCCGAAATTCAGTCAACAGCCATCAGCTCTAAAAAGAAATCAATAACTTTTATGAGTTTTTTGATGGCAACATAATCATATAATCGAAGGGGGTCACGGGAATGGTTGGCCAATCAACGCGCAAAACTAAAAACACTAATAACTAGCTCCCCAAATGAAAGGGTTCCACTTATGGTTCCTTGTGGGAAACAAAAGAAAAGGTAAACTAATAGAAAGCTTTTGAAAAGTTGTGCAATATAATTTTCTTCTTTTCTGACGGTAGATTTTGCCCGTCGAAGTTAAAGAATGTCCTTGAATTCCTTTTCTGGAATCACAAGTAAGACTGCAGAGAAAAGACAAGCGAAAACGCTAAAATATGGACTTTCTTTAGCACAAAAGAATTAAAAAATTCAGAAAGGTGTTCCTAATTGAACATTGTAAGCATTTAACTCAGTTCTTTTCCCTCATAAATGCTGTAATCTTTCTAACACTATGCGTAATGAATAAATCTCCTTATAAATAAAAAACATTTTTAGAGATACTGTTGTAAATTTTTGACGTACAGTCGCTCCAAGCCAAACTCGGACACTATAGGAAAAAATCTTGTTTTGCAAAAATCTTTGACTAAAAGGAATTCAAAAAAAGTAAAGATGGTTTTCTAATAGTGAATTTATTGCTCTATTAAAAACAAACCAAATAACGCTAATTCATAAATTATAATGACACATTTAGAGATAAAAATAAAATTGCGGAAGAAAGAGAGCGTAAGCCAAACTCGGACATCTGACAATAAAGCATCAGATAATTGCAACCCTGAGTGAAAATTGTAAGCAACTTCATGAAAAACATTGTAGTTTTTCAGTAGAATTATCGATTTGACGTTTTTTCATTTATTGCAGAAAAAAACTTAATTTATTGAAAATGTCAAGGCAAAGGGTCCAAACGAGCATAGAGTTAAGAAAATTGGTTATTAAGCACACTGAAGGTGGATAGTCTGTGCGAGAAATATTGAAGACTGTCAAAATAAGTCATTCCACGGTTCATGACATCATAAAACGCTACAAAACCAATAATCAGGTGAAAAATAAGCATTAAAAAGCCCAGAACAAGATTTTCACCGAAGCAGATAAGCGATATTTAGTAAGAAAAATGAAAGTAAATCCCTTCCTTAGAGAGAGCTCTCCAAAGCTAGCTATTATTGCTGAAAATGAATTAGGGAAAAAAACTAGTCCACATCAACAATTAGAAATGTGCTCCATAAGAAAAATCTTACTGGAAGAAAAGCCAGACACACAAAAGCCTTTCATAAGTAAGCGAAACAAAAAATAAGACGTAAATTCACAAAGGAGCATGAAAACAAGGAATTTTCTTACTGGAAACAAGTATTATTCACTGACGAGAGCAAATTCAATGTATTTGGATCAGATATGTTTGAAGAAAATCGAATGAGGAATTGTGTAGACAAAACTTGAAACCAACTGTGAAGCATGGTGGCGGATCAGTAATGGTCTGGGGATCATTTTCAGCTGTTGCCCCAGAACTTTGCATTTCATAGAAGAGAGATGCATCAGAATGTATACCTTGACATTTTAAACAAATTTGCCACTATGGGTGCAAAAACTTTCGCTTGGCAATAATTGGAGATTTTATCAGGATAATGATCCCAAGCATAAAGCTTATAGAGTCTGGCTCTATATAATTGTCCTCACGTCATGGAAATACCACTCCAAAGCCCAGACATAAATCCCATCGAGAATTTGTGGGATCATCTTATCAAAAAATTCCGGGAACACACTGTTTCAAGTAAAACTGAGTTGAAAAGAGTATTATTGCAAGAATGGGACAATATTCAGCCTAATTTTTGTGGAAAATTCGTGCACTCTATGCTAAACGCTTTAAAATGGATATAAGAAACGAAGGATTACTTACAAAATATTAATTCATTTGAAATATTGACCAGATTTAAAATCTTCTTGGCGTCCTTTGAGTTTGGATTGCGCGTTAATTTTTGTTTTGTTTTTGTTTTTACCATAATTTCTGGTTACGAAGTAATAATTTGTATGTTTTGTTATTTGTTTTAATACTGCAATAAATATATTTTTGAAAATGCATTTAATTATTTTGCTAATCATTTTATTTAAAAATGTTTACTTAATTAGTAGATTTTCTTTGATGTCCGAGTTTCGCATGAAGCGACTGTAGTTAAGATTAGCTGCAATAGATGCACCATGATATTTTTTTTTAAATAAATTTATTCTTGGCCACGAATACCTTAGAACTGCATAATACATGTAAATTACAGTTTTAAAATTTAAGCAATAAATATGAGCAGTTGTACAATTTTTACAAAGAAAGCTGCTCCACTGTTAAGCGGGTGGCCGGGGTTGCCGAATAGTCAAGGTATCGGATCAAGGCTAGCTAGTCACGAGTTCGAGCCCAGTACCACTAAAGACCCTTCGTGTAGGGCAGCAATGTACGTTAAATCTGTCACGAGCTCGCGACGTTTCTCCATTGGTGTGTTGTGGTAGAATCCTCGTCACTTGACCAGGGTTCAAAATTACGAGGTCCGTTGCCAAAAGCCCTTATGTAGCTGAACAGTGCGACGTTAATCTTCACTCACTGACAGGTGGGGAGGCAGAATACCTCCTAATTAAGAAATAAATTGTAGTTTAAGAAAGCTAAAAACTCCCTTTTTATAGTGAATGAAACCGAAATGTAAGAAGTAATTCTTAGTATAAGAATAAATAACTAACGAGAGAAGACCATAGCCATTGTGGTAAAAGGGTTGGGTACTCGATATCATTGTTTAATTGCTTACTAGTTATATTTCAAAATGCAGATCTAATGTAAAAATGTAGTACGAAGCACCCTACGCCTTTGCCACAAAGTCATTATTTTTCTCGTTGATCATTTTATTCTTATGTTAAAAAAGTCCTTTTTAACTTTTTCATTTCGATTAGCTATAAAAAAACGTTTTTAGTTTTTTTAAACTAAGGAATTCATTTTTTCATTTTTTAAAATATCTACAATAAAAGCGGGTTTTTTAGTGTTTTAGATTATCACTTATTTTTGTTTGTTGTATTTATCTTAACCAAGAGGGTTTCCTCTTTATGGCTGTAACTAAATCTTTTAGTTTCCAAATCTGGAAGTAGGATCTGGAATTACTCGTCAAATCTGAAAATATGAAATTGTTAATCTTGATCAGTATAATGGAACAAAAATATTTAAGTATTGTATTGTCATCGGTCATACTTCAAGTGAGCAAAATTTCGAATTAATCTAACATTTTAAAGTGGGTAAAAATCGAGTTTAAGAATCCCGTTACATACAGGT
The DNA here is from genome assembly GCA_019973935.1 of Trichonephila clavipes. NCBI lineage: Eukaryota > Metazoa > Arthropoda > Arachnida > Araneae > Nephilidae > Trichonephila > Trichonephila clavipes. Next base: position 27,838 of record BMAU01002888.1, on the reverse strand, counting down.
GAAGCTAATAAAAGCGTGTTAATAATTAAAAGCTTTTCACATGTATTTCTTGCTTCATACTTTCTTTTATATTAATTAAAAATAAAAACGGATGTTTAAATACATTATTTAAAAGTTAAACTTCGCCTTTCTGATTGAAAATTTTTTGTCTGAAAATTTCAACACCAGTCATCGATTAAATAAAACAGACTTAAAAAATTTAGCAAAGGTTTGTGGCAACAGAGTTTTTGTTTTCAGTTTAACTTATAACAGTTCTTATTTCTATAGAGACTATATTATCAAATACAGGGTGTGCAGGCTTGAAGTATCCCAAAGTTTTGACTGGTTATTACGGAACTACTAATAAGAATGTAATCAAGTGTTCATTCGTGGATTTTGAAACCCCTTGAGATTTTTGGGTCTTGTCGAATGGTCACCCGTGCATGCATTATTCGAGCAATCGAAGACGATAAACTTGTTACACTACATTAGTAAAGATGAAGACGCCACAGCAAAAGGTTGCACGATGCTTTTTGGTAAAGGAATTTAAATCAGTCACGCGTGTACAGCGACGTGTTTCGAGGTGAATGGAGGGTTGTTACAGGCTTGCCCCTAATAGACTTATAAAGGACTGCTACAAAATGAGTCACACACGACGTCGTTTTGTATACATATATTGTTCATGTTAGAGCAGTAATGCCTGTCTAAAGATAGATTAGAATATGTCTTGGATTTCTAAAGTAACTCGTTACGTAGCAAGAAAACAGATTCGCTCTTCGTACGTAAATCGCAAAAAATTTCTGGTCTCCTCGGCAAAAATATTATCGGAGAGAAGCAGCAAGTCTACGAAATACATTAAAAAGAATCAGGATAAAGTGTAGATTCTGGCACATTCGGGTCAGGAAAAAGTACGAATACGGCAAAAAGTCTACGAAAAGCATTAAAAAAAAGGTTCAGAATAATGATGCAGATTCTAGCACAATAGGGTCAGGGAAAGAAAGTACGAACACAGTATTAAAAAAAGTCTACGAAATCCATTATAAAGACTCCGGGATAATGGTGTAGATTTTATTTTGATAGGGTCAAGGAAAAAAAAAGTACGAATACGGCAATATCCACGAAAAACATTAAAAAGGATCAGGATAATGATGTAGATTTTGACTCACTAGCGTCAGGGGAAAAATTGCGTATAAGAGGAAAGACACCATGTCTGCTACAAAGGCTTTTAATATAATTATAAGACCGGCGCCAAGGTGGTCAAGAGTATAATCGGAAACCGCATCCGTGTCAAAATCTAAGCTTTACGGAATGTATGGTAAAACCTTGGGATGATCTTTTCATAAAAATTTTCTTGATGCGCATACTTCCAACCAATATATAGCAATGTTTACTATAGTATTCTTCTCTTTGTTTATCTTTGGCCCCTTCTAAGATTTGTTCAACTAATGTAAACTTAATATTGATTCTAAGAAAATTCAGATTAAGAAAACGTCTTAGTGGCAATAAAATGCATTGAACATTAATTTAATGATTTGAAGTAATTCTCCTGTGTGTGTGTGGTTTTGTAATTATGTACAGCACAATTCACTTGAGTTCGTCAAGTGGGATCTTATTCAACAGAAAAATATCGAGAAAACACATCAATTCGCAATAAGTCTCCAAACCTCCACTTGATGATTTGGTAACTTAGTTATTTTTTCGAAATCAAGTTTATGCATCATTTGATCAATGGTTCAAAAATAAAAGTTATGTTGTGAAAAATCCAGTAATAGTGTTCAAGCCTCCAGACTGACTATTAGAAAGGTACTACAATAAAGCATTCGAACATTTGATAGTGCAATCCTTCATTTAAGTCTAAAATCTGAAAGTCTCTACGTATTTTTGAAATTTCTTTAAATGTATACTTTGTTGTTTTCAAATTTCTTTAGTTTAACTAGCAACCTAAAATTTATTCCAAAACTTGAAATTTCTAAAAATAGTAAATGGATAACAACGTGCATCATCAAGATAATTTTGAGAAACTGTAACAAACCGTTTAATGGAATGATTAGAGAATGCCCATTTAGATGAATGTAAATGAAAACTTTAAGAAATATCAAGAGATCAAACAGCTTAAAGGAGAAAGGTTCGTATATTTACATTTGACTTAAAAACTCATTCCTGCAAAAATGATTAATTGAAAATCCTGAATTTGCATTTTCAGACGTTTTGGTTAAAAATACGAGATAAATAACCGTTTAGGTTTCAAATTCTTGAATGGTAAAAGACTTGCACTGTAAAGTTATTTAAAGTACAATAATAAGTTATCTTTGAATTATTACTTCAATTGAGAAAAGGCATTTTTTGCCTGATTTTCTGCGAGATAAATTTCTAATTTCGTTAAAATTATTGTATTTCAATATTTCAACAGCTGTTATACAAATCCCTGTTTTCTTTGTAAAAAGGTGTTTTTATAGATGTTTTAATAACCGTAAAAATGTTAACATCGTATTTCTTTTATTGTGTGTAAAAAAATCTTTTGTATTCTTAAAAGTAAAAATAAATGTTTTATTTAACAATGATTTTTCAATGCATTAAATTAGTCTTATTTTTTTTATAAAAATCTTTATAATCAAAAACTCGCTTTTTAGAATGCTATATTGACGAATTAAATATTTATTACGCACCAAGTTGCAGTTTTATATTCGCCAACGTAGGCAATAACATTATAATATGGTTACCTTGCTATTTCTATCGTATGGTTATGTGGTTTCATGGGGGTAACGTAATTTAGAGTTCATTCTCCCCCAGCGGAAACTAGTAATTTCGGATAATTCTTATTAGATTCCTTTAAAAACTTAACCATTTTTGTTTCCAAATCATTTTTTAAGCTACTGCTTGAGTTTTCTGTTGCATGTTGTGCTATTTTCGAATACAGAAATGGGGCCGTGGTAGTCTAGTGGATAAGGTAACGGACTCTTGGGTGACGTGTCATGTAGCCTAGTATCGCTGAAGACCCGATGTGCAGAGGCAGCTGGTGTACCTTAACTCTTTATCTACTGCATTATGATTCACTGAAGTTTTTTTTCATGCTATATATTTTTTGAATCCTTACATTGAAAATTAAGGGATATACATTGAAAAATTACTCAACTTTGGGTAATTTAACCGTTTGAGTGCTGAAGAGTTTTCTTATATATATATATATATGCTAATAGTGCGGAATGAAATGCGTAGTAATTTTCGGTATAAAACAAGAGAAGGGCGATAGCGCTTCTCCGCACTCAAACGGTTAAAGCTAATTAATTAAATATACTCAACTGTAAAAATTATATACACTGCTCACTTAAAATAAATAGTCAAATCGTTTCCAAAAGTCTTCCTTAACATATAAAAAATAAGACACTTAACTCTTTTGACATTAACTACTTTTGAAGTAAAACTTCTTAGCTCTGGAGAGGGAATGAGAAATTTGCCCAGTTTTGCGTAACAATGAAAAGGCGAACAGAAGTAGTCTCTCTGCCCCCCTTCTATCCCCCCGAATAGTCACCATGATGTCAGGATAGCTAGTTGGGAGAAGGGAGCGGAACACAACTTGACTTGCGTCATATCCGTGTAAAAGTTGGATGATTGCTCACCTCCGATTGGTCAACTTGCCCACCTTCCAATTGGGGTCCTTTCCCCCAGACCCGGGAACATCTATCAACGGTTGTATGAGATGCAGTGACATTATGGTGTAGACAAAATAGCTCTCACAGCAAAAGCGTGCCTTTTTTGAAATATTTTCTTAGATTGTTTGCTACATGGCGATGTTTTCGGCGGCTAATTTGCTTTATTGACTTTTATTTGCGATGAATTATATTAATTCTAGCCAGAATGCCTAAATAAAATCCACAAAGAGGAAAAGTGTTTCGTGAAAGAAAGAAACAAGAAAAACTAGCAGCAAGCCCACAGTGGAAAAAGTGATAAGAAAAAAGGAAAAAAAAAACCCCAAAAAATATTGCAAATTTATTAATTGCTACTGCGGAATCTCGATCAGAATGCATGAGAGAATATCGAGCACGGAGAAAAAACACTGCAAAATACTCTCTTAATGCTCAGTTTAAGGGATGGGAATGCTATTGACTCTTCTAATAACTGCACAAATTAATACGGACTTAGTGAACCACCCTGTGCCATTAACTATAGAGCCCTTAACAATTCTAGTGCGTGTTGGAACTGATGCATGTAAATCAATAAATTCTATCTTACGTTACAAAGACTATGATTCCCATAAAAATGCTCAAAGATTTTCAAAAGCGATTCATTGATAATCGTTCAATTGATACGGGCGTTCAATTTATGATAGATTATGGTTTAGAGATGATTTGAGAACGCCTGTTGCTGAGCACAAAAGTATTTTACCGGGAATTAATTTAGAAGACACATTAAAGCATGCTACAATTGCCGACAAAGTTTAAATAGGAAAAATATACCAAATTTATCAAAATCTAATGGTATTATATACCTAGAAATATATATATTCCAGGACATTTCTTTGGATTTTGTATTATAAAGGCTCATTTCGCCACGAATACCTTTCACGCAAATTAGGTGATTGCGACATTATGTTCGGTCAATTTGGAGTATTAGAGTAAATAATCAATGTTCCAACGTCGCCAAAGAAGTTTCACTTCTAGCTAGTGGCGTTCCACGCACTAATTTTTCGGAACAAAAATGACAATCTTCGCAAATCCGCTAAAAACGCCGTCTGCTGAAAGCACAATTTTTGCTGTAAAACTATTTGCCTTCCCCGCTAAAGTACTCACCACAGAACCCGTGCTGCCATATATCGTGGAAGAGGGGATTTAAAAAAATATACTTGTTAATCAACGTCAGAGTATTCGAAAAAATGGTTATTATAAGTAATTTTAAAGCGAGTGGTACTTATAAGTACCATCGGTAGATAAAGGGTTAAATACATTGAGGGTCAAACGTCCTTCCGTTCTTGAGGTATGGATGGATGAATTGATTGATTGAATATTAACGTCGCACTGTTCAGCTACTCGAGGGCTTTAAGTGGCGGACCACGTAATTTTGAACCATGGTCAAATGACGTGGAAGACACCTGAGCTGGCACCCCCTCTCCTAACTACCACACCAACGGGAGGATGTTTCAGCAAATTGGGAGAGATGGGTGACAACCTCATTACTTGAGCATGGTTCAAAATTACTAGGTTCGTCGCCAGAAGCCCTTGAGGAGCTGAACAGTGCGGCACTAATATTCACTTGCTCACTCGAACAAATATGGACGTTTTTAATATCATTGGTGAGTACCAGGATATTTTTTGAACATATGAAGGCTGCACTTTTAATTATTGCTGCCATTTCCGGATTTCTCCGTTTTACTATTAAATAATGCATTTTTAAACTTTCCTAGTTCAATGAAATTCATTAAAGAGACTTAAAATTTTAGAAATATTAGAAGTTATCGGCAATTATTAATTTATATTTATTATTGATTAATTTTAATGTATTTTAAACTATTTTATGTTTAATATAATTATATAATACAATAAATATTTTATATAATTGTATTAGGATTAATATATATTTAATAATGTAATTATATTATATTAATTATTCATTGGTATTTGCTATTTTCAATATATTCTTTGTTTAAAATTTTTTAAAGCAGTTCTTAAAATTTTTTTCTGACGATTTGTTACAGCTAGGCTACCATTTTAATTTCCATATCAATTGACAAAAGGCTTGGCGCATAGCATTACGATATTAAATTAGTTCTTTAAACGTATTCATTGTTCAAAATCTTTTTCTGGACATATCTTATTTGAAACAGGTTGCCATACTTTGTAGAAATCGTTGACTTTTAATATCTGCCTTGCAGATAATATTTGGCGATATATCGCTGGCGTGGTATAAATACACAAGTGCAACTTTTCTTTTTAATTAAACATCAGTCATATTAAACAATTAAAAATAAACAGTTAAGATGATTTACACAAGCATACATTAGTATAAATATAGGTAAGATGTATTCTAAATTTGTATAACTTATTCTTGAGTACGCTTTCCACGCTTTGATATATTTCAAAGGAGGTCAATGCTATCTACAATAATTCAAAGGATTCGTGATAATGAATAATGAGGGAAATAGCCATTCTATGTCTTTTGCAATTATAATTAATAGCAGCCCGTATTATGCACGTAGTAATTAAACATTGCTATTTCAGTCTCCTCCATTTTAACAATAATTATTCTGAATAATTTTGAGGTACTTTAAATTGGATGAAATGTGATAAAGAGATATTTTCAATGAATAGCTTTATTATACTAAATTAATGCAATTTTCCTACCCATGTAATAATTCACCAATTTGTGTGTTATATTATGTAATAATTCATTAGCACTAATACCTAGGAATTCGTATACATATAAATGGGGATTATTAGACCTGAATTTGTACATTATATTACAAACCTTTGCATTCCATATTAAACATTAATCGTTTTTACGATATATGTAAAAATATTTTATTCCTCTTTGTCCGTATATTGATTTTTTTTAAAAAATACAGATTTCTCAGAAATAACTATGAACTGTGAATTAAATTATATAAAGAATTCAAAATATATGTGATGTTTCAAGTCAACATTGATAAGGTGACCATCCGTCCTCCTTTTATGGGTTCTGTCCTTCCTCGAAAAGTGTCCTCCTTTTTGTCCTCCTTTTCAATATTCTAAAACTTATCTGTTAATCTCTGTATTCAGAGATGAACCAAACATGTTTCCAAAATGTCGAAGAATGGTCTGGAGCAAATATCACAGGAAATAACAAACTTCAACGGTATTTTTTTGACTTTGTCGCAAGTAAATTGGGCAGATATAGAAAATTACGTTGAGTTTTTATCGAAAGAAATGCTTGATATTAAAATCGATGACAATTGTCTGTCTGAAGTAGAAAGAAGACTGAATGTATATTTAAATTTTAATAAACTAGAACAATTGGAGAAAATCAACATGCTTAGAAATTGATAAAATATGGGTGAAATTACTTAAACCACTTAAAAAATGAACACATTTCCTATGAAAATATAATTATTCTTGGTGAATTTACGTTGTGCTACCCTGGAACGAATGCAGCAGTTGAATGAGTTTTTTTCAGTTGGTAATGATGTTTGTGAAGCGACTAGTGAAAAATCAAAATTGAATATTAATATATTAGCTACAGTGCTTACCGTAAAATTCAGTATGAAGAATATTTTTTACCCGAACTTTCCGAAATGTTAGGAAATGATATGTTGACAAAAAAACAAAAAATGGAAAATTACTCTTTTAAGATAACAATTAAAAAGAATGTAAGCGCAATTAGTGTTTTATTTTTGATTGAATTAATAAAACGTTTCATATATATTTAAGATGTAATTTTTTCTTAAATTTTTCGTCCTTTTCATTGTAAAAAAAGATGGTCACCTTATCATTGAGAACTTTTTATAAACAGTTTATTCTGCGAGCAATCGACACATTGTTTCGCTAAGAGAAAGGAAAGACAGGTGAGACTCTCAAAAAAATTAATTGGGCTGTATACTTATTTCCAGAACTGCTAAACAACATTTTTTTTGTTTATCTTTTCGATTCTTAAGAAAAGTGGGGGATCGTACGTGTGAAAACCATAAAATTTAATGAGCAGGGATCAGATTTGTTATGTTTAGAATATCCTTTCTGAGAAATAATTAGGTTTTATTTACTACTCTAATGTTATGAAAGCTAAAAGTTACATGGTAAGTAAGAGATTTTGCTTTAGATGTAATTTATCCTTACATATATGTATAAAATCTTTTCCCCCTCTTCAAGACTTAAATTTACTATATTCAAAAACGTGATTTTGAAAAAGCATATATATATAAATGGTTTGAGATATCTAGTGTCAGTTGACTTAAGTACATACGTAAAATTAGTTTAATATTACAAAAATATTTAAACGCAATTTTATGACAAAAAATGTATACTTTTAAGGCATTCTCTTTTCATCGAAAATGCTTCTATAATAATCTTGAATATATATAGCTAAATTTTCTATACCGGGGCTGCATTAGAACTCTTAAAAATTTATAGTTTCAGAGTTATAATCAATTGAAATAATAACGAGTGTTTTTTGTTAAAATTTCTTTAATGAAAAAATAAGATATTATTAAAACTGGCTCTCTCTCTCTATCTCTCTCTCTGAATTATTTATTTAAAAAATCTTAGTTCAACTCCGGTGTAGAAGTTTTAGTTGCATATAGGCGAAGTGTTATTATAGAAGCATTTTTAGTAAAATAACGTTCTAAAAAATATATCTCAATTACTTTCTAAACTACTTCTCAACTCTTCTCACTACAATCGATTATAATTCAGTCCGTCGTATTAAAAATGCTTCCAAGAAATTATCTCTTCTTAGTACATCATACCACGCGCTGTGCGTACATCTCTTACTTTCTAAAACTTCTCAAATCACAGTCCATCTCTCTCTCTTGTGTTAAAACCTCTACCAAGAAGCTATTCTTCGTATAGCAAACCACTTGCTATGCATCGTTTAAAATCAGATTAACTAGCTTCCCCTGAACGCCAAATCCGGGCTAGCACTCGAGCATCCCAAAACAAGGGACTCTCCCTCACCCTCACCGTCCTGCTCGAAGGTCAGTCACCTTCTCCCTAAAAAACAGCAAACCCTCATCGAAACCACGCAGAATAGCGCCAAAATTCCATAATCCACCGCCAACAGTAACAAGACATTAAAAACGTTTTGAAAATGTCTTCATTTTTTGCCAAAAAAAATTTTATTTAAGTGATTTTTTCTTCTAATATCCATAAACACGAATTTATATGTATGTATTAAAATTCGAATCTTTAAAACTTAATATTATAATCTATTTGTATATTCTTTCTAAATTCAGACTTTAAGTCTAACAAAGTAATTCATGTAAAGAATTTAAAAATATGATTAAAGGTAATAGTTTGATGCATCATTCACTTTTTGAATTAAAATGCTTGAAATAATCATAAGACTATTTAAAGATAATTTCATACATATGCAAACACCCGAAAACCAAGAAATTTTTGCAGTTAATACATTTCAAAAACATACATTCGGAAATTTCAAAGAAATGTTTTGAATATTCAAAGAGCTATACTACAAGACAAAATTTTTTTACAATTCTATTACAGTGAAATACGTTTAACTCAAAAATGCTTAAGACGAAAGATTGGTTAACTCTTCCTTGCTTGGTGGTACATACGTTGTACCTCTAATCCGTACACGTTTATTGTGCGGTGGTACATAAAATATACATCTTGTTTGAATGCATCAGAAATTGATGGTAGATGGTACATTTCCTGAAGCACCACATAGGTCAACTCCTAGCCCAGTTACCCAAGTTTCCAACCAATGTCAGGATCAAATTGTAAGTAATGGTTTATGCAGTAGTACCTTCTTTGATCAGCTACGAGTCTACTGAGTGATAATTTTTGGAAGTGTCTGTGTTTTGTATTTTTAAGTGTAAATGTAAGTTATATATATATAATTATATATATTTATGGTACTTGATACAAATCAGGTATTTACATATAATATGTAAATAAATAAGTTAATATTACAATAGTTAGTACCTCACATGTGCATTACTAGCATGAAGATATTAGTCAAAGAAATGCACCCACGCTATTGAAGGCCATCTTTGCGAATACAAAATGCATTCTACTTATTTTTTCGCAATAATGGACGCGTTTATTGGGCCAGCTGGTTTGTTGCAAGTTACATTTTGGTTTTAATAATAGTACATACAAAATTATACAAACGTCCTGAATGTCTTAAGTTCGTATTTAGGGGGAATGTTTAAAATACACTTATTATATATGTTGGTTAAATAAAAAAACTAGGTAAAATAAAATAGTGCATGGAATAGAATATTTAAAATTAAAACTATCATTATGAAGAATAATAACAGAATACGTAATGGTAGTAAGACCTGTAAGACCAAAAAATATGCCTAGAGAGTTCTGCCTACCAGCCAGAAAGATCCATGAGAAGACGATGTGCTGCTTGCACCACAAAAGTAATCAAAGCTCGTGCAGAATGGATGTGCTGTGTCTGAAAAGTTCCATTGTGCCTAGAGAAGAAAAAGCAATGTTTCCAGAACTAACATGTTGCTTGAAGCGTGGTGGTACAAAACATGTTCCCCCTAACTTTGGATACACTTTATTTGAAAAAAATGTTAATTACCGTAGAACGTCGTTCATCCGAACATTTATTATCCGGAGCGTCAAATATCTGGACCAGTTTCTTTTTGTCAATTGCATGTACTGTATATGAATACGTTTTTTGAACATTGCAGTACTCAACAGATGTTTCGCGTGAGGCCAAAAGTGACGGGGAAACAAAAACCCAAGGTCAGGGATATTTGGGGAATTTCAGTTGTGTGATTTGGTAAGTAATCGCGCGGAATATTAGGTCAGTTTGTTTCAGAATCCGACCCTGTCGACGATGAAACGGATGAAGACGATGACAACAACAATGATAGTAGCAAGGGTCTATTAAGGCTGTCTTCGGTTAATGTTAAAGAATAGGACTCGAATTTAGAACATTTTTCAGATATAACAGAAATGAAACATTCATATGATATTCTGGCTTCACTATCCTTTAGAGAGCAATATTTTTTATCATACTTCCCATTTTTAATCGAGGTGATTCATTTTTCTGGTATAAAATGTGTTTCGCGTTTTTCTCCTATATCGTAATGTTAAATGGGATATACTTCACGTATTAAAACGAAAAAGAAAGTATTCATTGAATATTTTGACGTTTTTAAAAACACAAAATTATTAACAGATGTATGAGTTATAATATTGCAAATTTCCATCAAAATTGAGGCAGTCTTTCTGTCTGAAAATGTTCTTCGCGTTTAGTTCAAGCTCTCGTACTTTTACCGATTGATTGATTGAATATTAACGTCGCACTGTTCAGCTACACGAGGGCTTTTGTGGTGACGGACTACGTAATTTTGAACCATGGTCAAGTAACGTGGACGACACATGAGCTGGCACCCCCCTCTCCTAACTACCTCACCACACCAACGGGAGGACATTTCAGTTCTCAACAGATTTAACGTGCGCCGCTGCCCTACACGGCGGGACTTTAGTGGTACTGGACTCGAACTCGTGACAAGGCAAGCCACGGTCCGATACCTATACCACTTGGCTACCACGGCCACGTGCTTTTACCGATGACAGCCTTAAATGCTGACACTTTTTCTGCGTTAGAGGCAGTTATGAAGTGGTATAAAGAACAATCAGAGTGCTGTCCTACAAACGCTACACAAAACATATCATCTCTCATCAGTTGGCTTTGGAATTCGGTGGCGAGTACATCACGGTATAAGTAAAAATCTGTGAGTTGGGTTAGCGTATATTTTATTTTAGAAGAATTTCTTTTACGAGCCCAATGGCAAAGAGCTCAGAAATATGCTCGCTTAAAATGGAGATGGAGCTTCTTACGGCTATTGCTCAAAGACAGAAGACAAAAATGGAAATCGGTAAAGATTCTGGTATTGCTAAATTTTGTATTAAATTTTATTAAAATTTTGAGAATGTTTCTGTTTCATTGGTTTTTAATAAATACATGCATATATATACATATCTATGTAAATAAAACGTTCTCTAATAAACTTAATTTTGTTGAATATGTTTTTTATTTCAATATTCCTTAACACGAAATTCTTTTAACAGGAAAAATATTTCAGTCCATTCAATCTCATGTTAAGCGATTTTTAACTGTATTTATAAGTAAAAAGTTACACTTGGACCTCCATTTTAGGAACCTCTCTTTAGAAAATCTTCCTATTTTTCGAACTTTTTCCTGGAACCAAGAACATTTTACTATTTTTTTTTTTTTTTTTTGTAAAATAACCTCCAACTAGCGAAGATCATTTTTGATTTAACGAACTTTTTTCTTGTGAATCGATTTTTCACTCCCTAATTTAAAAACATTTCTGGGTATTTCAAATTATTACTCTTTAAGCACATTTTACAGTAATCAACGGCCTTGAACTGGTTTTACCAAGTGCCTAAGTCACCTAGAGCAACAAAATTGGTGTAACTTTTCAAATAAACTCAAAAAAAAATAAACAAATTTTATCAGTAATTAAATTTAAGGACGCATTTATGCTTAAAATTACTGGTTTTAAAATAATGTAACTTTAAAATTACTTGCAGAGTGAATATTAGAAAATGTAATTAAAAAAATCATTAATTTGCATTTAAAATTATTTTTTAAAGTTGAAAATGCAGTGTATTCACGAACAATATTTCTTTATTCTTGTTTTCTTCACTGATTTATTTTTGATAAATAAGATTTATAAAATAAATAAGAGTATTTATATAAAAAGTGTAAATAAAATTACTGTTTTTAAAAATGTATAGTGTTCATGAATTTAAAATTTGTTTTGTGGGGTTTCCAAAGTACATTAAAAGATGAATCTCTGTTTAACGAATTTTCCACATTACGAACTTTTTAGGTCGGACTTTTGAAATAAAGGGACGACTGTAATTTGTGTTTTAATGTAGTGAAAATATGATGAAGCATTTAAATTCTGGGATCTTCAGTTGACAAATACAAAACTAAAGTCCGCGCATATTGTGTTTGTGCACAATGTCACAATTATTTTGGATGACCATGCGGAATTTAATTATAATTATATATAAATAAATTTGATTAAAACTAATTATTCCAAGAATTACAGTTGCAACCACGTTGGCATCATTTTTGGCGATTTGTGTCAAAACTTTTAAAGGTTTGTTTTTTCACGTTTTAAAGCATTTAGTCGAACTGAAATTTTATATACGCGATTGTTTTGGATGGCAATACGATACTTTAATGATAATTAATAAACTTTAATAGCCACTTAATATTGTGATTCAGTCATATTTATATACATATTTATATTAATTCTAATTATTTAATAAAAAGTAACTAAAATAAAATGTTTCCTTGTTGACCAAAGTAAGAATTGACTTTAATAAGATTTTTTTTTATATTACTTGTCTTATCGTTTTGTTTCACGTAAATATGATTAACAGTAGTCATCTGAATTGTATATTACCTCTGTTTTAAATAATGATTTTAAACACAAAACAGACATGACTTTTCTTTGAAACAAATTATTACGAGAAATCCGGATATTGAAATTCATATATCGCTGTGAACAGAATGATACATAGAAATTCCTTTTAGAATCACAAAAGTACAAAACGTGTGGAACTATTATCTTTGTCACAAGAAAAATTAATAAATGTTTCATCCCCATAATTTGACTTTTGAAAGCAGTTTTGTATCACCTGACATGTAATAAATGACTATTATCCTGGACAAAAAAAATAAAAAAAAAAGAACTTTTTCATTCGAATTAATTGCGAGTATAATTAACGGTTATTAATATATGATGCAAAACATCTATTTTTAAATTGTTTCAGGACACTCTTTAAGATGAAAAAGATATGAATGTGTAACTTGTGGAGTAATGGTTGCTCTTATTATGGAATTATGTTCCCATTTGTTCGTTCTTCAAAGAAAACTAAATCACTGTGTTTATGAATCATTGTATGTAAGATGGATAACTTAATGGGTTCAAGTTCTCAAAATTTCTTAATTATGTTCAAGTGTAGCCAACGAGACCTGAGTGAGAATTTATTTTAGAATTTTCCATTCACATTGTGAAGTCTAGCTCTATTTTAATTTTTCCAAATTCCTAAAGTCAGATATCTACACATGAAAACAAAGTAGATACAAAAAGCTATTTTACCATGTTTTTATTAACTCGCTTTCTTGTTTTTCAGAGTGGAATGTTGCAATTGATTTTAAACTAACTTTCCGATAAGCTAGATACTTGACTTTTGGACCATAGCTGAAAAGTGGATGACAATGCATGAGAATATGAAAAAAGCAGTTACCCGGGCCTCCGAAGAGGCAGTTCCCGATTTTGACATTGGTCCCGTAACTCCAAAACTTACACGAATTTACACGAACAAAGACCACCTGTCGTTAACACGGGTCGAGATGCACGCACTTATTCAATTTCGTAGCTCTTCGGTCAAAAAGGGCACCCCGGTTACCACGTTTTTTTTTATTAACTCGCTTTCTTGTCCGTCTGTCCGAGTGGAATATTTTAATTGATTTTAAACTAACTTCCCGATGAGCCAGAGATTTGAAATTTTGACCATAGCTCTGAAGTAAATGGCAGTGCATGAAAATGTGAAACAAAAGTTTAGTCTTGAACTCGAACTCCCAAAGAGGTGGACCCCGATTTCGACAGGTGCCCCGTAACTCTGGAAATTACACAAATTTGCACGAACAAAAACCATCTCTCCATAGTACGAATCGAGTTACGTCAACGTGTTCAATTTCGTGACTCTGGGGTCAAAGAGGAAACCCCAGGTTACCATGTTTTTTGTTTTTTTATTAGCTCACTTTCAAAAAATTGCTTTATTGACAATAGTGCGACCTCTTTTGACCGTGTGAACACTTAACCAGTCAGCCTGCCGGCTAGGTAAAGAAAGCAGATGTAAATAGCCACACACGAAAACCTCTCGTTATTTTTTTTATATTTACTGTTTGATGTATTATACCTGTACTCAGTTTGAATGTTAAGGAGTTTGAATTTAGAAAGGACGAATTAAAGTTGATTTTAGCTAACCGCAATAGTAATTCTTTGAGTGCCGTTGTACAAGTTGAGTGAAGTGTTACAACTAACGCGAGTCAGTTTGTTGTACTTAAGCAAAACATGAAAAAGAAATAAAATAAAAAATATTTTATTTATTCTAAATATAAATTATGAATTACCAGTCAGTCGTTATTTAAATAAAAAATTATTTAAATAAATAAAATAATTATTAATTGCCATGTCTTTATTAACTCGCTTTCTAGTCTGTCTAGGTAAAATTTTGTAATTGATTTTAAACTAACTTCTCGTTGTGAGCTAGAGACTTGAAATTTGGACCAAGCATCAGAAGTGGATGACAATGCATGAAAATAGGGGGTAACGAAAAGGAGGAGAGAAAGATGAAGAAAGCGTAAAAGACGAAACCAAAAATTAGGCTTTGTAGTCCATTATAAAAACATGGCACATTAAAAACTTTTTTAGATAATATACTTGTTTATCAAAGTGCGCACAAGGTACGATTTATACAAAAACACTTTAATTTGCATTAGATTTCACAAAATTTTGGGGGATGTGGTAGACTAGTGGTCAAGGTAATGGACTCGTAGCCAACGTGTCATGTGATCGAGCCAAGTACCGCTGAAGACCCGCCGTGTAGAAAGGCGATGCCCATTAAATATGTCGAGAGCTCAAAGGTCCCTCTCGTTGGTGGTGATGTAGAAGTCAGGAGAAGATTTGCCAGCTCAGATGTCGTTCTTGTCACTGGACAATGGTTCAAAAGTACGAGGTCCGTCGTCAATAGACCTCGAGTGGCTAAATAGTGCGACGATAATATTCAGGGGCCGTGGGTAGCCTAGTGGTTAGAGCATTGGACTCCAGACCGGAAGGCCTGGGTTCGATGACCGAGGTCATCAAATACCCTACGAGTACACACGAAGTACGTGCTCGAAAAATCAGTGGGTCCGAAAGTCTTGTGGGTGGTCACAGCTGAAACCACGAGTGCAGGGGACTGGAGAATATTTCCCTCTATTCCAGTTCCATGCCTAAATTGTGGAGATCGGTGGTGTCGCCATCTATCGTAAAGAAGTTCAACCTGTCTCACAGGCTCTACCAACATTCATTTCTTCCCTTCAGGGGTTTCACCAAGCTAAATTGTACCGTCACCTGTATGGTGCTCAAGGCTAAGGCCAACGACAGGCGTACATCTAGCCCCTTGCCACGATAAATTTCATGGACCTCGATCTGACTTCGTCAGACAGGTGGCATTAGCAACAACAACACGTTAATATTTACTCACTCGCTTACAAAATTTTGGATTGTTTTCTATAATACAGTGCTTCTCAAAGTTTCAATATTCGCGACCCAACATTCAATCATAATTTTCTTCGCTCCCCCTCCACACAATAGCAATGTATTCAATTCAATAATACTATGTTTTGATGCTAAAACTACGATACGACTTTAACCTCTAAAGTGCCACCGGCGTATATAAACGTCTCGCTCAGACAAAGCGTTAATTTCCCTGGACGTATATATACGTCTTTCCGAAGTATGATCCTTTCTGTGCACTGTTATTCATAAAGTTTTTTCGCAGGATTTGGAATGCAATAAAAGGACCTTGTTTGCGAAGGAATTACTTATTTCAGATTATTACCTTCTTTATCCCCCCAATATATCCTATACGCGTGCCAACGTGGAAAACGATTGGCTTTGGGAAGCTAATAGCGTAACTTTTATTTGGCAGTTAAGGGATTTGTTATAAACCGTACAAAATATCAAGATAAGTGTAACTTTTTGTATGTAATTTTATGTATGACAATCCCATGGGGTCACTGGTAATTATTAAATTTGTTCTTATCTTAGCATTGTTAAATTAATTATAAAATACATTGCGTAGCACTGATACATTTATAAGTGTAATAATATCAGTGTAAATGTGTGTTTTATTTTTTATTATGTCAGAATGTATTTTGTTTGTTTACTTTTAGTAAATTAATTTTTTCAAATAATCTTCTGTTTTCGACTTTTTAATATGCTCGCGCCCCCCTCGTTGAGTTGTCAATTCCCCCAAGGGGGCGCGCCCCACAGTTTGAGAAACGCTGCTATAGTATATGTATTATGTAAAGCAGTTTTTATATGCTCAAAATACCACAACGGGAACTATGTATTTTTTTAAAAAAAATCTTAAATCCCGTGATTTTAAAATGCTACTCCTGCAATAACTGATGTACACGCATAAAGTTCAATTTATTAGTACCGGAAACGGTCGGCGTGGTGGCTTAGAGGTAGCGTGTCCACATCGTAAGCTTGAAATTGAAGATTCGATCCCGGTGGGAGTCGATAAATTTTCTGAATGCGAAAATCGTAGGCACGTATGTTATGTGATTTTGTGACACGTTAAAGATTCCTTCAGTATCAATTTGTCTCTTGTACTCTCTGAAAAATTAAATCATGACAATATTTAGCATCCGGCGAGAGCTTGAATTAATATTGATTCAAGTATCAAAACTTTGTAGTGAAAGCCACAACTAGATGATACCACCGCAAATGGCTCTCACATTTAAGATCTTGACATACCTGCAAAGGTTTATTTGTCAATATGCAGCTCATTAGAAAAAAAAATAAAACTATGCCTAAAAAAAAATTGTGGGTATATATTTTATGTGATAATACTATTTGTATTTTTGCAAAGTACTCTTTTGTAGAGAAGCGGATTGAAAATTCCTTGAAAAATGTATAATTTTTAAAATCAACTAATTTTAGAAAAAAAAAGTATTGCTTCGATTCAAAAATGCACACAGACTTAACTTTAGTTACATCTATTAATATCTGTAAATAGGGAAAATATCAAAGCATTTGACATCAAAAGCTTTAGCATTTTAAAAGAGGATAAACTAGTTGTTTTCTTTTTCGGATGAATTAGTTAAAATTTTTCTTTTACCTTTCGGATTTGTGAATAAAAACGAACGTAAAAGTTGAAACTCTTCAATATTTTTAAGTTTAAGCTTTCAAATATAGTAAGGCCGTGGTTGCCTAGAGGTCAAGGTATCGGATCGTGGCTGACTTGCCACGTGTTCGAGCCCAGTACCACTAAATGCCCGTGGTGTAGGGGAGCGATGCACGTAAAATCTGTCGAGAGCTCAAACGTCCTACCGTTGGTGTGGTGAGGCAGTTAGGAGAAGGGATGGGTTACCAGCTCAGTTGTCGTCTTCGTCACTTGACCATGGTTCAGAATTAGGAAGTGTGTCGTCAAAAACCCGCGTGTTGCTAAACAGTGTGACGTTAATATTTACTCACCCAAATATAGTAAAATTATTGGAAAGTACGTAAATAATTTACGCTAAAAAATTTTATTCATTTATTAATTTTTTGCGAATAAATGTAGTTGAATCCTACTGCGCTACCTTAAATCGTCCATTAATTTGCGGTTGTCTTTTAGTTATGATCACGAGCTCGTTGCCGTGGTTTGAGTGGGTTTGAGTCCTGGTGCCGCTGAAGAATGCCATGTAGAGAGGGCCTATTCACATAAAATATGTCGTAGCTCAAGTCATCCATTGGTGTGGTAGTGGGAAAGTGTAGGGCGAGCTCAGGTGTCATCCTCATCACTTGTGCGAGGTTCAAAATTACAAGGTGCGTAAACAACAGCCCTTGTGTTGCTTTGTTATATGACGCTAAAATAGTTCTTACTTTACTCAATCATTTAGTATTTTTCACCTGTGAAGGAAACCCAAACTGCGGTAACAGAATTGTAATCATAACAAACTCGTAACATACTCATTTACAGTTGAATTTAGGGTTCAAGTCCTGATTCCACAAGAGACTCTTTATCTAGCACGGCTGATGCAAAATAAACATTTTGAGGCTGAAAGTCTGGCGTGGTGTTGACACTTGAAGAGTGATGTCAATTCACACACACAGAAAACACGCTAGCTACTTAAAGCAGTGGTTCTGAATCTGTGGTCCGCAGACACCTGGGGGTCCGCAGCACATATATATAAATTAAAAAATTAAAAGAACTTTATAGTTACTAATATTTATGATAAAAGAGAAGAATTTAATTTCAATATCACACATAAAAATTTCTCATTGGGAGAGTAATGTACGTGTTTCTATATTCAGAAATATTGTAATTAATTATATACAACGAATTCAATTTCTAGTTTCAAAAAAATCAGAAAAATAAAAAGCTATAAAATTTTCGAGATTTTGAAATTAAAACTGTTTGTAAATTATAATAGAGTCTGTTATCAAAATTAGTTGATTTATATGACATATGTGGAAAATATTTCAATAAAGATTTATATAAAAAATATAACGTTTTGATTCACTTAATAAATTAATGCTTCCAAATAAAAAGATCATAATCATCATTTTGTACGTAGAAAAACTACTACTATTCCTAAAAAAACCAAACAAAACCTTTAAAAAAGACATGGGTCAGCCTTTTATTTATAGATAAATTCCTTTTCTATTTTAAAAACTATTCATTTAATAACAATCATTTTAGGTGTTTCAAAACAGAAAAAAAACAATGTTTAAAAACTCTGCAGAACTTTCGGTCACTATTCATTGTCCTTTAAAAATAGAAACCAAAATCTAAAAGGCAACTGCTAGAAATTCATATAATACCATAAATTTCTACAATACCAGAATTGCCAGTTATATCACAAATTAAGGGAATGTAGGAATTTCCAGGTAGGCCAGAAATACCAGGAATACCGAGGATACCAGGTTTTCCAGAACAATGTAGAAAATAGACAATTGCCTGAAATTACAGGAATGCCTCCAATCCCTGGAATGGCAGAAACCTCTAGAATGAATCAGATTCTTCGAATGCCACCAATACCAGAAGAAAGTGGCAAAAAAGAGACAACTGTGTGAAATTCCAGAAATGCCAGCAATGCCTGAATTGCATGGAATGACTTAAATTCCAGAAATGCCTTAAATTCCAGGAATGCCTCAAATTCCCGGAATATCAAAAATTCCAGGAATGCCACAAAATATCAAAAATTTCAGGAACGCCTCAAATTTCAGGAACGGCTCAAATTTCAGGAATGCCTCAAATTTCAGGAATGCCTCAAATTTCAGAAACGCCTCAAATTTCAGGAATGCCTCAAATTTCAGGAATGCCTCAAATCCCTAGAATGGCAGAAAACTCTGGAATGAATCAGATTCTTCGAGTGACACTAACACCAGAAGAAAGTGGTAAAAAAAAAGAGACAACTGTCGAAATTACAGAAATGTTAGCAATGCATGAATTACATGGAATGTGCCTAAAATTCAGAAATGTCAGCAATGTCTTACATAGATTGCCTTAAATTCCAGATATGACTCAAATTCCCGGAATGCCTAGAATTTCAGGAATGCCTCAAATTTAAGGAATGCCAGAAACGCCAGTTATGCCTCATATTCCTAGAATAGCAGAAACATCTCGAATGAATTAGGTTTTTCTTATGCCACCAATACCAGAAGAAAGTGGCAAAGAAAAGAGACTACTGTCTGAAATTCCAGAAATGCCAGCAATGCCTGAATTGCATGGAATGACTTAAATTCAGAAATGCCTTAAATTCCAGAAATGCCTTAAATTCCAGGAATGCCTCAAATTCCCGGAATATCAAAAATTTCAGAAATGCCTCGAATTTCAGGACTGCCTCAAATTTCAGGGCTGCCTCAAATTTCAGGACTGTCTCAAATTTTTGGAATGCCAGAAACGCCAGCAATGCCTCAAATTCCTAGAATGGCAGAAACCTCTGTAATGAATCAGATTCTTTGAGTGCCACTAATACCAGAAGAAAGTGTCAAGGAAAAGAGACAACTGCCTGAAATCACAGAAATGTTAGCAATGCATGAATTACATGAAATGCCTTAAATTCCAGGAATGTCACAGATACCTGGTATGCCTCAAATTTCTGGAACAGTTGAAGTACCAGGTTTTCCCTGATCATCATTAGCAACGCAAAAACCAGAAGACAAGAGAAGTAAAAGATACAACTGCTCGAAATTCCCGGGATGCCTCAAATTTCAGGCATTCCACAATTTTCTGGAATACTTCAAATCCCTAGAATGCTACAAATATCAGGAATGCTACTTTCCAGAAATCCCGGGAATTCCTTTTATAATAAATGAAAAAACAAAAACAAAGAGACTTTTACTTGAACTCCTCGGGATGCCACAAATCCTTCGAAAGCCGGAAGTTCCAGGAACATCTCAAATCATTGGAATTTCTCAAATCCCTGGAATTCCATAAATACTGCGTATACCTGAACTCAAAGGAGCCTCTCTCATGTGCAACAATAACCACAACATAAAACCCTCAGAGAAATGCACCGGACAGCCGAATGTTTTCTAATTCTTGCATCACAATTTGTAGGAATATGGATTACTACGGAGTAATATGCATGATGAGGGTGGACCACGAGTAATTCGAACTTCCAGCTTAGAAAAAAATGTATTGGCTACCGTTCGAAGGAATCCAAGTACCTGCGTAAGAATCGTCGCTGCTGGTGAAGGAACATCTCGGAGTAGTGTCTGTCGTGGATTTTTTGCAACGTGAAGGCAAATCATTTTACTGATATCATCTTCAAAGAGTGCCGTCATACATACCAATTCGTATACATCCGGTGGTCCAACGCATCTTTTTGTGGACACCTTTCGCGATAAATATTTCTGTTGCTTGCGCAATCTCTTCTGCCAATCTGTAAAAAAGTTGCATATCTGCTATATCGGTGTTCGTAAAACTGTTCCATACTCCTCTGAGAAGGATGACAGCTCAAATAACTGCGGTAATGCAGGTCTGTCTATTTCCTGTATTGTTCTTGTGAAGGATGCCACTCATGCCGAACGAAGACGATTACGACTATAGGTTGCATGCAAATTTGAATCCTTGTGATGTCCCCTACCTCTCTTAAAAAGTTTATTTCAAAAATCCTGGAACACCATGTAGAGGTATTTTCCATAAAAAGGAATATACTGAAAATGTGTCATTAAATATATCCTTATTGTTAAACTGTTTTCTAAGTGTATTCTAATTCGATAGACACTAAATATTAAAAAAGTATTATTTACTTATACAATTTTACAAAACTTCGGTTCCGAACTTAAACAGTAACTTTAAATAGAATGATGGCTCAAATATGTGCTCAACATAGACGTGACCATGCCCATAGTCCGAAACGAAAAATAACAGTACATAGGTCTAAATAATCAGTATGGAGCAATAATTGATAACAATTTTGAGATCATCATTTAGAAAATTATTTGAAGAGAATGTAGATTTTTTTTAAAGTTGTTAACTCTCTCTTTTATTCAACATATTCATATTGTTTACCAAATACCTTTATAATAAAATGTTATGTTCATTTTTTAATATTATTTACTAGAAGATTCACCATTATTGTTCTTTATATATTATTTAAATAATATAAGGGATGATGCATATATTTGAATATTTCTATTTATTTTCAGTCATATACAGAAGTTTCAATTTTTTTAAATGTCATTTTACGCATTCGAATATCCCTCTAACAAGTGATTCTATATCCATTTTTTAGGTCAAAAACAAAAACTCCGCAGTCCTGAATTGAAAAATGGGAGATAAACGTCGGAGCATTCGAAAAAAGTTTTAACGCTTGAGAAATAATCTTCCTGACACTCCAATGCCAGATGGAAATAAAAAGGACAGACAGCCCTTATTTTTATTTAAAAAATGAAAGCAAGAGAAAAAGAAATTAGAATAACGTATTCTACTTTTCTTTGGCTGTCATGGAATAAAAATTGTGATGTTTCTGAGAGAAATGGATAGAAGAAAGTGCCACACAATTTCTCAACCATTATTTTAAAAGAGTATTGTGTGTGTGTGTGTGTATGATAAAAATATGACGTGTTCACACACACACATTGTTTTACGTGAGTAAAATATGAATTTAAATCATGTTTTAACAATTCCCACTAAAAAATTGTAGAGTGTAATTTTGAAGTTGTAGACAGTTTCACTTATTTAGGTACTGAAACTAACAATCGAAACGATTGTACTACTGAAATCAAAAAAGAGAATTACAATGGCTAATAGATGTCTTAATGGAATACGAGAACATAAAAATCGAATGCAATCAAAAGAAAAACAATTATATTGTATAAAACTATTTAAGATCAGTATTAACTTATGCATGTGAAATTTGGTCCATGTCTCGAACAGATGACAACATGATAAGTATCAACGAAAGGAAGATTCTAAGATTTATTTTTGAAGGAATTCAGGAAAATGGGATATGGGAAATCAATTTCGAGATCTGTATCTTATATAAAGAATCTGGTATCGTTAACTTCATCAAAATACACACACAACTAATTAAAGTGACAGGCCACGTTATTAGAATGGACGAAGACAGACCATTAAAAAGTCTTCACTGTTCAACCAATTGACCCCACGGAGAAAGGAGACCCAAATCTTAAGATGGATTGATGACCTAGTAAAAGATCTTCTAGTTTTGAGAACTAAGAGTTAGAAAACACTAGCAGGAAGAAGGCTATCCTGGAAAAGGCTTCTTGAGGCCAAGGCTTAGACTGGGCTGTCGAGCCACTGAGAAAGGAAAGGAAAATATGAATAGAAATTATCTATTTTAAAATCTTTATTAATTGCATATAAATCGGTAGTTGCACTTTAATAGTTTTAGTTGTCTTTGTCTTAGTTGTAATTTTGAGCTCAAGGAGATTTGCAATTTTTCTCCACGCAGTAAAACCCGTTTTTTGTGGTAAATAGGGACCGCATAAAAAAATCGTACAAAATTTTTTAAAAAATTTACATAAATACTTACATATAACAAACAACTTTGCCGACATACCACAGATTTTTATGCGGTGGAGAGGACTGCATTAAAAAAGTCGAACTTGAATAATATGTCAGCTGTTTACTAAATTTATGAGAAAGTACTTCCAAACAAAAAATGCATGATTTAGTTTCGCATAGAAACATTTCAAAAAACATTTAATTTCTCCTTGTATATGGAGAAGTTTTCAAAATGCACATACGCAATTCATCGTTACTCAACGTAATCTAAAGCACGCATCTTTCTGCGATGAATCAGTTCAAAATTGTTTTCGTCACTAGAAGATACAATTTCAATTGATTTTGTTTTTGGCGCCATAAAGTAAATGATAAGTTTTTGCCACGATGGTTGGTTGGACAGTTACTTGTAAAGGTCACGATAACCAGATATGAATGATCGAAGCTCTTTTTGGAATTTCAAACTCCGTTCGTAATTGATATATATTTTTAAAAATGCGCTATTCAGATTTGGTGGAGAGCGGGATCACTACACACAGATTTTATCCAATCTCAAAGAACCCGGCTCTTCTTATCCGTATTCATAATATACTTAATTATTGATATTGTTACTGTCATTGAAATGTTTGTTTTCTATTAAGGGCGTGCTGCTGGAGCGTTGCGTGAAAGCAAATTAACGTGCATTGTCAAAAGACTGTTTACAACAAATGAATAGGGCGTCTTGAATTGTATATATGTGCATTGATAGAAATTATTATGAGGCGCCAATCCATTAAAATCATATATCGCAAAAAAAAAGACAGCGAAAAAAATTCTTTCAAAACAAATTGCACAAAAATAAAGTCACACAAAAATGAACCATACAAAATACAGTTTCTACTGCATATAATTCCTTTATTAAAATCAACGCTGTTTTTTGAGTTCAACATTAATAAAAAAATCAAATTAACCGAAGGGATCTTCCTCCCTAACTAGGGTTTTGGAAAGGGTGGGGGTGTATTTCAGATTCCATGCCTAGATACTAATTAATGCAATCCTGTTGTAGGGAAATAATGAAATTAGGGATTTAATCAAATACTCCAAGGGCTATGATCAAATCATGGAGGATGTTACAAAAAAAAAACGTGTCATTTCCTTCAAAAAAAAGTGATTTGATCAAATCCTCAACTGTTTTACTGAAAAGACGAAATGAACAAGTCAGAGAACTCGCACATCTCTATTTTCGCTTGTTACCACTCTCATTTAACTCCTCTCCCCTCCACTCTGGCATCCGTGGTGTGAAAAGTAATCAACATTATGCGAGGGAGTTTGCGTGCATTTTCTTATTGTTTTCTATATTTCGAGTATTTTTGGCCTCAGTAGCCTGGTGGTCGCGGTAATGGACTCGAGGCCGGCGTGTCATGAGTTCGAACCTAGTACCACTGTAGACCCGCCGTGTAAGAGGAGCGATGCACGTTAAATCTGTCGAGTGCCAAACGTTCTCCCATTGGTTTTTTTTGGGAGGGGGTAGTTAGGAGAAGGGAATGACAGAGCTCAGGTGCCGGCCTCGTCACTTGACCATGGATCAAAATACTAGGTTGAGTACTACTGAAATACTATACTACTGAAGAGTGTGACGTTAATATTCATTCACTCATTTCGGTATGTTTTAAATACCCTCCTACCGAAAAATGAGCAGATATAGACCAAAATTGTATCTGAAGGACGTTTTAATGAAACTATCAGAACGTTTTTGAAAAAGAAACACCTTTGTGGACTCTCAAAAGGAATTGAAGAAGCTGTAATATTCAGTGATTCACAATAAAATTAGCACCACTACTTACACTGCAACGGATGATGGGAGAAAAATGCGATGCTATTGAAGTAGGTACTAAAAGGTTTTATTTTGAAGAGAATATCCGAATCTGATCCAATTAACGGTAAATTTTTATCGTATATTTCGGAAACCCCTCAGTCAATATGCCACGGGGGAAGAGATAAAAAGCTGTATAGATTGAAATACCCTAATACCTATTTCAGTTGTACCAAGAGTTTTTAAAGTTATGCAAAGTATGTCAGTCAAAAAAATTTTATTTCCCCATACAAAGCAATCGTTATTTGCCCAATCGTGCTTAGCGACTTCAATCAAAGTGGCCAAGTTAATTTAGATGACTTTACAGTTGACCTCAGACAGAAAGTACTGACGACTATTAAACTATCGTGACCATAAGACGAAATTCAACTTTATTCGACCGTTGACTTCACAAAGATCTTCTGAAGTAACAAAGGAGCTATTAAAATATTTTAAGAAGTAGGTTGTCCCCTCGTATGCTACAAAGCTACAAGGGTTGTGAGTTTACAGCTGCTGTCATACAAGAATTGACAAGCTTGTGTGGCCAACGTGCAAAATTATAAATGTTAATCCTGGACATCCAGCTAGTCATGGATTCCTTGAGCGATCAAATCATGATGTTGAAGCTATTTTATGTGCTTTGCTAACTGACAACCACAAATAAATATTGGGTATAAGTTCTCCACTTTGTTCAATTTCTAAAGAATTCCTCTTTTTATCAAACTATTAAACAATCACTTGGAAAGCTTTATGTGGAACAGAACACAGAAAACAGTACTTCAATCTAGACATATTCCGAAAGTTACTTAAAAAATGTGTTACAAATAATTTGGATCTGCTTCTCAAATAGAAGGACTTTTTGATATTTTAGCACCATAAGACTTACCAGAAGCTTCCTTAAGAAAACAACAACGGTGCTTCAGCTTCGAAATATCTACAAGCATCTGACTAAATTGATTTACAATGCTTAAAACTCCAAATGATCTGTGAATAGTTATATAAATCAGTTAAACATAACACTTTAATGTCACATGGTCTATCAACAGCTGATTTACTTTACAAAAAGGCTATAAATTCATGTGATCTGCAAGAAAATGATTCTTTATTGACAATAAAACAATACAGTGGGTATGCTTAACAATTCTACTTCAACTCCTGTTTCAACAGTTTAAACATACGTAATGTTACTGAAATCAGAACGGGAAGTATCAGTTAGTGTCAGTTAAACATGTTTTGTGTTTTTTAAACATATAATCAACGGCCCATTCATGATAAATTTGTAAAAATATGGTGCACAGTATATTGGGACTACAGTAAGAAGAACGATATGGATCGAAAATTCTGCGCTGTTTATATGTTAAAAGAAGAGAATAAGTAAAGATCAAAGGAAAATGCTGCAAAAAACCTGAAAAAATAACAGAAAAAACTGAAAGGGAAGGTTTTTGAAGAAGTTTTAATATTATGTGTTAGTGAAATCCACAAGTTCGGTGCATGTACCTAAGATAAAAGATCCATTAGATGGGAACAACATAGTGGAGATCGTATTACATTAAAAAACATTTATACCAAATTGGGCGTGTAGGGGTTGCCGAGATTATTCCGAATCACATAAGAATACAGGGTCGCAAATGCCGTATTTGCGAGATATGTTGCAAACCGTGATTTTGCAAAAACTTATAAATGGATAATATTTATGATATTTAGTATCACTTATATTAGAAAATGTATATAAAATAGTTTTAAGAATAGTAATTAAAAATAAAAATTTATTTAAGTACAATATTTTGACAAAAATGAACATAGAATGATCCATTTTCAAAATATTCTCTTTTTGTGAAAAATGCTTCTATTATAATAATATTTTGCCTGTATTTAGCTCAGACCTCTGTAAAGAAGCTCAACTAGAATTTTTGAACTATATAACTTAGAGTGGGTTTACCCATGTTTTTACGACAACAGAAGGGAGAAATTTTTAAGAAAAAAACGTTGATAATTATTTCAATGGGTTGTAACTCTGAAAATAATGTGAATTTTCAAAACTCATAGTTGAGCCTCTGTACGGAGAGGTCTCAGCTAAATACAGAGCAAAATATTATTATAATAGAAACTTTTTCACTAAAGGAGAACATTTTGAAAAAAGATTATTCTAAGTGATGGGGGCCGCTAACCATAAGGATTACAACAGTAATTTTGTATATCGGCCCTGTTGTTGTTTACAAGCAGAGGAATTTCTGGGAGTGCCTCTCACCCCACCGAAAGGGTGACGCATTTTCCCACGCCTGGAAGAAGGCAATGTACCCATAAATACATCATGATATGGGATGTTTTGGGGAATTTCCGCGTTTTGGGGGAGTCATGGACCCCGGGAAGATATCCTCCGCTGACTTCAGACCAATCAGAAAAGCTGATTGTGTTTCGAAAAAAAGAATCCTCTCAGAATACGGGGTAAACCGCCGCGAAATATAAGCGCGCTTGCACGACGAATTTAGACACTCTCTGACACAAATTTTATCACCGATTTTGGTCTGACGACCCTTTGACAAATTGCCGAAGGGTTGGAGACTCCCGAGAGACAGAG
>BMAU01002887.1:0-105744 GCA_019973935.1 Trichonephila clavipes | reverse complement strand
ATAATCCGTATAAGTAAATATATATACAGTCGGACCCTCTATATAACGAAGTCGCTAACCAGAAAAAGTTAATTATATGGAAAAAGAGTAAATTCGTTATATAGAGGTTTATACCGTAAAAATTCGGCGCATAACGCACACTTTTAATGCAAAAAATAAGATCGTTTAACGATGCGCATTATACGCCGGGTATAAAAATGAGAGCTTTAAAAATATTAAAAGAGATGAACATATAAAAAAAGAATTACTTCTTTACATATCAAAAATATTGTTTTATTTAAAATATAAATGACAAGTCTTATGAACTAAAAGAGCTACAGTTTGTCTAAGTATACTATATTTTTTCAAAAGCCTGGGATAATATCTCATATAAATGACTTCAAAACATAAGAGCATTGCATACCAACATTTCAGACTTTTTTTCGTAGAAAAGGGGGAGCGCATTATGCGGCGAATATACCTAAAAATTAAAAAATGCAGCTGTAAACTATAGGTGCGCGTTATACGCCGGATTTCACGGTAAATTATGAACCAGATAAAGCAAATTTTAAATTCGTAAGCACTATATATTAAAAAAAGTAATCATTCACACCTTTTTGTGTAAATTAATATCTGTTTATTTTATATATCTTTACCCATCCAAAAAAAAGTAAAGAAAAAATACAAAGAAAACAAGAAAAAAGAATGTCGAAGAATACACTGTATTTTAAACTTTAAAAAATAATTTTACACTAAATTTAATGAATTTTAAGGACATTTTCTAATTTAAAGCTCAAAATTTAATTTTAAACATACAATGTTTTATAACAAGAACTTCTAAACACATGCATTACTACATGAGTCTATAAATTTAATTACTCATAAAAAAACTTGTTGATTTTTTTAATGAAAAATGCTTTTCGTCAGGCGTATTTTTCCGTGTTTTTCTTAAATTTTTCTAGTTATCCATTGCTACCTAGAAATTGATTGTATCCCAATGCTTCGCAAATTGAAGAGCTTTCTCTACGAAAGGTTTAGAGATGGGAAAATTTTTATCTCGTATTATGAATATCCACTTGAAAACTGACATCTTTGAAAAATGAATTCGATGAATCATATTTTGTAGCTTATCTCGATTTTTTATAACAGTTGATAAGCTGTTTGGAGTGAATACCAAATTTTAAGACAATATCTTTTTTCTTCTTGACGCCTTTATCCATTTCCAGAAGAATTAAAAATTTTCTTTAATGCTCAAGCGCTTACGTTTTGACATTTTCGAGCTATAAGAAACAAAGTTACCAGTACGACTAATGAACACTACAAATGAACGGACATTAGTTCAAAGACATGGGATATCAGACAACACCACTAAGGGTGAAGGGGGATATTGAAGATGTTTCTAGTGAACTAGACAATGGGGGGTCAAAGGTTGTACTTTGGGATGAAATGCTCAGATATCCATCACTCTTGCAAGTTAGGTATTTAATAAATCCATTTCAGGGGATTTTTATGACATAAATGCGCTAAAAGAAAGAAAAACTTGATATGTCTAGAATTATTTTAAAATAGGAGAAAAAAAAATTGAATCACAAGAGAAAAAAAGTTCGTTATATGGAAAATGTACTTCGCTATATGAATTCATTTTACGAACAAAATCGTGAAATGTTCTTGGTTCCAGTAAAAATCGCTATATAGAAAAATTTAATATAGAGGTTTGTAAAAAGGGACCTCGACTGTTTATATATGGGTAGTGCTATAGATATATATAGATAGAGGCAGATATTAAATATATAAATGAGTAACCAAGTTCACATTTTACAAAGCTAATATTATCATATCGAGTTAACTTAAGCCTAAAAAGATTCTTGATCCCAAAACATGTAAAAGTCTATCATGTTGAAGAAAAAAAAGCTTTAAATTACATTGGGCGACTTGATAAATAGTATCCTAGATATATTGAATACGAAGATAGTGAAACAAATTTACATCGTTAAGGGTAAATGCATTCGAAATTTAACTCTGCGTGTCTATCTAAAATCTATGCTCTAGTGAATTTTACGATACATTACAAACCAGAAGACAACAAAACGTTCGTTTTAATTGGACGAATATTACATATAACCGCGAATAATTTCATGCAGTAGTTATTTCATACTCGAAGTAACAGTAATTAATAATTGAGCGTGTTATTATGTACGTTGCAATTAATTACTCCAACCATCGTTCATAGTGTTCTTCATTCCAGTAATGATTTATTTAGACGGTGTTATCTGGGTAATTTAGAGACGTTCTGTGTTGGACAAAATATAATTAGAGGTGTTTGAGCGAATTATCTGTATTACGGTGTAAACTCATTTACACAAATTAACAAGAGTGCATAAACGCTTATGAGTTTAAATCTGTTCAAATCGTTCACTGAATAGAGTATCAAATATATTAGAAATGTTTGTGTATAAATTATAATATTAATGAACAGTTCATGAGTTACGATTCAATCATTTGAATTAAAAGTACTTTTTCTTAATACAACTTAAATGATTGCGCTCATGACGTGAAAAGATTTGTTATTTTTAGTGCGCCATTATTTTTTAATATTTAATTCATTAACATTTTTTACAGTTCAAAATATATTAATTACGTTCATAAATGATATACGAGCCGTTTTTTTAAAGTGATGTAAAACCATTTTTGATAAAAATTTTAATTTAATTATAACATGAATGCAATCTATTATAAGCTTTATATGTAGGATCAGTTCCCCTAAATTTTCATCATTTTGTCAATATAAATTTACATAATTAATGAAATTAGAAATGCAATTACTTTGAAAAAGGTAAATATTCCAAAATAATATAAAATGTACTTATACCACTTTCAAAGAAAATGGCTCATATTTTCCGCTCTATGTTCTCAAAGAGAATTGATGCTGAATCCAGTGAGCTGGGTGGCGTAGTTGGTTTGTCTCTGCCCTTGCAGGCCTAAGGTTGTGTGTTAGGCACCGGTACAAGTCTGCGGATTTTCAAAATGCAGAAAATTGACTGCGTCCATGTCATATGATATCCCTAGTATGTGTGGTATGTTAAAGATCACTAGAGTACCTGTTTGCCCTGGGTGCTCTTGACAAGTATAAAAAAAAATTCCGAGAACCATTTCGCATCGCCAGAGGTCAAGTGCTTATCTTTATGGAGGAAACCGGGGGTCAAAATTGCATTGCAATAATCTATTCCACCTATAAGATGCCCCACTTCAAAGTAATACCAACTCCTGAGGAATGTATTGGGTATGCTAAGGTAAATGTCAATCCACAGCCGTCAATCCACAGCCCCATCAGAAAAAAAAATGTTAAATCCATGTCAGTTTTAATCTTTAACTCAGTAAAGACGGATTGTTTAATTTTTCTTGACAAAATCAATTAAATTCCTAAAGATCACATCATAAATACAATCTCTTATTGTGAAGTATTTTTAAACTTTTGATGGAATTCCAAATTTCATAACAGAGGGTAAAAACACACATCCAAGCTTTTTTATATAATTTTTGAAATAAAAGAAATTATATTATACAGTTATTTTCAAGCGAATAGCTTTTTCTTAGCCAAAAAGAGTTCGAATCACCTTCTCAGCAAATAGAAATGACTTAAATTTTTCATTCTAGGGGATCCTGTGTGTTTCCACTCCATATTCTGGAGTTTTGATTCAGGCTTGCAATGAAGAAGCTAAGTTTCATCAGTGCTATTATGTTAAAAAATGCTTCACCTTTCACATCGAAATGATCCAATAAACATTGGCAGATGTCCAAGCGTATTCGGGCCAATGTTTCTTTGAAAATTGCAAAACTATATTGACAATACTCTAGTCATAAACTTCTCTAAAAACAATTCTAGACTACCAAATAAACCATTGTAAAATGTCGCATAAAGTTTAAAAAATTATGCAGATATTGCTTTTCTAGAAACAGCATTTTTTCCATAATTGACAAATCAGAGTTTCATCAGATAATACTACGTTTATCTTTTAAGCCATACTATTTCATAGAAACTCCCTTAATCAAAAAACTTTCAGTAAAGGAATTTCAAAATTTAAATATGCACTAAAAGTTTCGAAGAAAAAAAAATATTGCGCACTTTTTAATTTAAAATTTTTTTTTTTTTTTACAAA
Organism: Trichonephila clavipes; assembly: GCA_019973935.1. NCBI lineage: Eukaryota > Metazoa > Arthropoda > Arachnida > Araneae > Nephilidae > Trichonephila > Trichonephila clavipes. The sequence continues at coordinate 101,608 of BMAU01002887.1, read as the reverse complement.
AAATTTATTGTATTTAAAAAATAATTAATTTGTTTCAAAAGTTTTTCTTCAAATATTAATACATTATCAAAACGGAAGAGATTTTATTTTTAAAGGAAATAATTTTAGGTAACTATTAATAGCTATGAATAAATTAACAAACGTCACAACATGTTTAAATGCCAAATAGTAGAACAAACAGATACAGTATTCATTAGTATATGTTTCGGCATTGTTGCAAAATGGATTAATAGGCACCATCTTGGAAACCGAATTCTAAAAATCTTTTAAAATTGAAGGAAATCTGAAAGCTATATTTTTTTTTTTACATAAAAGAAACATGATTGATTTTAAATACTCTGCACATTAGCAGTTAAAACTTTGCGAACGCGTTTTCTCAAGTGTGAGAACCATTTCATTAGTGGCTCCAGTACTCTCACTACCGAATATTTTTGTCCCGAAATTTTATTCAATTCAAGCTTTTGTTATATGCAAAACATTGCTGTGATTTAATTTTGCCGAGAGTACCAGATCCAATTGATACTCAAGGAATCTTTTACATGCCACATATTCATGACAGGCATGTGTTATGGATTGCCGCATCGAGAAGATAATCGACTCCGTCTGGAGACGAACCCGCAACCTTAGGTTTTACGAAGCGGGCACGCTACCTCTAAGAAACTCCAGCCAAAAGAAACTTCTTTTTATTTATAATGCGCTGCCGCTGTTTCTAAATACAGGCACCATAGGCGGATACTAATCAACGCTAGTAAGTCAGAAGCCCAGTTTCCTCCCCAGAGGAATCAAATGCGATGCAAATCAACGATGCAAACCTGTTCTAGGATTTAATTTGCTGAGAGCACCTTAGCCAAACAGACATTCTAGGGATGTTTTACATGCCGTATAATGATACTATACATACTCGTTGTCGATTTTCTGCACCATGAAATCCATACATATGATTATTATTATCAAATTATTTATGAGAAATAAATAACTTTTTGGAAAAGTGCTGATGATTTAACATATATATATATATATATGCATATATATATATATATATATATATATATATATATGTGTATATAAATATGTGTGTGTGTGAGAAAGTACCGAATTTTGTGTACATAGTATAAATAATTTGTATTTGAATTGAACATGCATTTTATATTACTCTATATTAGATTTATTTCATGTTAAAATTTGTACTATTCACAAGCAATGCCGCTAACGACTATAATGGCTTACCTTGGAAATCTTACGGTAGAGCGAAGTTGGCATCATTTTTGGCGATCAAGGTGGCGGCGAATTTGATGCCAACTTGACTCTACCACAAAGATTTCGCCAAGTTCTCAATGAAGCGTCATCATTATAACGTAAGGGGCGGCATTGCTTGTGAATAGTACAATTTTTTTAACATGAAATAACATTAATATAGAGTAATAAAATACATTAAACACTCAAATACAAATTATTTGCACTATCTACACAAATCACCAGTAATATATATACATACAACATGTGTGTGTGAATATCTCTAAAACATACCTCAAACTCAATAAAAATGTATTAAGTATTAATCTCATTTGAAAGCTATGTGTTTTTTCAAAGTTTATCTTATTCTTCCACGTCAAAAAGTATATAATAATTTTAAGCACTTTGTTGGAGAATACTAGACGAACTAATGCTTTCCGGAGTTTTATTACTCAAAACCTTTTATTCTTCGCAACAATGTAAAACTCCGAAATTCAGTAACAGCCATCAGCTCTAAAAGAAATCAATAACTTTTATGAGTTTTTGATGGCAACATAATCATAAATCGAAGGGGGTCACGGGAAATGGTTGGCCAATCAACGCGCAAAACTAAAAACACTAATAACTAGCTCCCCAAAGGGTTGTTCCACTTATGGTTCCTTGTGGGAAACAAAAGAAAAGGTAAACTAATAGAAAGCTTTTGAAAAGTTGTGCAATATAATTTTCTTCTTTTCTGACGGGGTAGATTTTGCCCGTCGAAGTTAAAGAATGTCTTGAATTCCTTTTCTGGAATCACAAGTAAGACTGCAGAGAAAGACAAGCGAAAACGCTAAAAATATGGACTTTCTTTACAATAAAAGAATTAAAAATTCAGAAAGGTGTTTCCTAATTGAACATTGTAAGCATTTAACTCAGTTCTTTTCCCTCATAAATGCTATAATCTTTCTAACACTATGCGTAATGAATAAATCTCCCTATAAATAAAAACATTTTTTAGAGATACTGTTGTAAATTTTTGACGTACAGTCGCTCCAAGCCAAACTCGGACACTATAGGAAAAAAAATCTTGTTTTGCAAAAAATCTTTGACTAAAAGGAATTCAAAAAAAAGATGGTTTTTCTAATAGTGAATTTATTGCTCTATTAAACAAACCAAACCAACGCTAATTCATAAATTATAATGACATTTAGAGATAAAAATAAAATTGCGGAAGAAAGAGAGTTGCAGCCAAACTCGGACATCTGACAATAAAGCATCAGATAATTGCGTAAACCTGAGTGAAAATTGTAAGCAACTTCGCGAAAAACATTGTAGTTTTTCAGTAGAATTATCGATTTGACGTTTTCATTTATTGCAGAAAAACTTAATTTATTGAAAATGTCAAGGCAAAGGGTCCAAACGAGCATAGAGTTAAGAAAAATTGGTTATTAAGCACACTGAAGGTGGATAGTCTGTGCGAGAAATATTGAAGACTGTCAAAATAAGTCATTCACGGTTCATGACATCATAAAAACGCTACAAAACCAATAATCAGAAAATAAGCATTAAAAAGCTAGAACAAGATTTTCACCGAAGCAGATAAGCGATATTTAGTAAGAAAATGAAAGTAAATCCCTTCCTTAGAGAGAGCTCTCCAAAGCTAGCTATTATTGCTGAAAATGAATTAGGGAAAAACTAGTCCACATCAACAATTAGAATGTGCTCCATAAGAAAATCTTACTGGAAGAAAAAAGCCAGACACACAAAAGCCTTTCATAAGTAAGCGAAACAAAAAATAAGACGTAAATTCACAAAGGAGCATGAAAACAAGGAATTTTCTTACTGGAAACAAGTATTATTCACTGACGAGAGCAAATTCAATGTATTTGGATCAGATATGTTTGAAGAAAATCGAATGAGGAATTGTGTAGACAAAACTTGAAACCAACTGTGAAGCATGGTGGCGGATCAGTAATGGTCTGGGGATCATTTTCAGCTGCTGCCCCAGGAACTTTGCATTTCATAGAAGAGAGAATGCATCAGAATGTATACCTTGACATTTTAAAAACAAATTTGCCACTATGGGTGCAAAAACTTTCGCTTGGCAATAATTGGAGATTTTATCAGGATAATGATCCCAAGCATAAAGCTTATAGAGTGTGTTCCTGGCTCCTATATAATTGTCCTCACGTCATGGAAATACCACTCAAAGCCCCAGACATAAATCCCATCGAGAATTTGTGGGATCATCTTATCAAAAATTCCGGGAACACTGTTTCAAGTAAACTGAGTTGAAAAGTATTATTGCAAGAATGGGACAATATTCAGCCTAATTTTGTGAAAAATTCGTGCACTCTATGCCTAAACGCTTTAAAATGGATATAAAGAAACGAAGGATTACTTACAAAATATTAATTCATTTGAAATATTGACCAGATTTAAAAATCTTCATAGTCGTCGAGTTTGGATTGCGCGTTAATTTTTGTTTTGTTTTGTTTTTTACCATAATTTCTGGTTACGAAGTAATAATTTGTATGTTTTGTTATTTGTTTTAATACTGCAATAAATATATTTTTGAAAATGCATTTAATTATTTTGCTAATCATTTTATTTAAAAAATGTTTACTTAATTAGTAGATTTTTCTTTGATGTCCGAGTTTTCGCATGAAGCGACTGTAGTTTAAGATTTGAGCTGCAATAGATGCACCATGATATTTTTTTTAAAATAAATTTATTCTTGCCACGAATACCTTGAACTGCATAATACATGTAAATTACAGTTAAAATTTAAGCAATAAATATGAGAACGGTACAATTTTTACAAAGAAAGCTGCTCCACTGTTAAGCGGGTGGCCGGGGTTGCCGAATAGTCAAGGTATCGGATCAAGGCTAGCTAGTCACGAGTTCGAGCCCAATACCACTAAAGACCCTTCGTGTAGGGCAGCAATGTACGTTAAATCTGTCACGAGCTCATACGTTCTCCCATTGGTGTGTTGTGGTAGAATCCTCGTCACTTGACCAGGGTTCAAAATTACGAGGTCCGTTGCCAAAAGCCCTTATGTAGCTGAACAGTGCGACGTTAATCTTCACTCACTGACAGGTGGGGAGGCAGGTACACCTCTAATTAAAAATAAATTGTAGTTTAAGAAAACTAAAAAACTCCCTTTTTATAGTGAATGAAACCGAAATGTAAGAAGTAATTCTTAGTATAAGAATAAAATAACTAACGAGAGAAAATTATAGCCATTGTGGTAAAAGGGTTGGGTACTCGATATCCATTGTTTTAATTGCTTACTAGTTATATTTCAAAATGCAGATCTAATGTAAAAATGTAGTACGAAGCACCCTACGCCTTTGCCACAAAGTCATTATTTTTCTCGTTGATCATTTTATTCTTATGTTAAAAATTCCTTTTTAACTTTTCATTTCGATTAACTATAAAAACCTGTTTTTTAGTTTTTTAAACTAAAATTCATTTTTCATTTTTTAAAATATCTACAATAAAAGCGGGTTTTTTAGTGTTTTAGATTATCACTTATTTTGTTTGTTGTATTTATCTTAACCAAGAGGGTTTCCTCTTTATGGCTGTAACTAAATCTTTTAGTTTCCAAATCTGGAAGTAGGATCTGGAATTACTCGCCAAATCTGAAAATATGAAATTGTTAATCTTGATCAGTATAATGGAACAAAAATATTTAAGTATTGTATTGTCATCGGTCCTTGCTAAGTGAGCAAAATTTCGAATTAATCTAACATTTTAAAGTGGGTAAAAATCGAGTTTAAGAATCCCGTTACATACAGGTGAAGCTAATAAAAGCGTGTTAATAATTAAAAGCTTTTCACATGTATTTCTTGCTTCATACTTTCGTTTTATATTAATTAAAAATAAAACGGATGTTTAAATACATTATTTAAAAAGTTAAACTTCGCCTTTCTGATTGAAAATTTTTGTCTGAAAATTTCAACACCAGTCATCAGTGATTAAATAAAACAGACTTAAAATTTAGTAAGGTTTGTGGCAACAGAGTTTTTGTTTTCAGTTTAACTTATAACAGTTCTTATTTCTATAGAGACTATATTATCAAATACAGGGTGTGCAGGCTTGAAGTATCCCAAAGTTTTGACTGGTTATTACGGAACTACTAATAAGAATGTAATCAAGTGTTCATTCGTGGATTTTGGAAACCCCTTGGAGATTTTTTGGGTCTTGTCCGAATGGTCACCCGTGCATGCATTGTTCAGCAATCGAAGACGATAAACTTGTTACACTAACTTCATTAGTAAAGATGAAGACGCCACAGCAAAAGGTGCACGGTGTACTTTGGTAAACGGAATTTAAATCAGTCACGCGTGTACAGCGACGTGTTCGAACAGAATGGAAGGTTGTTACAGGCTTGCCCCTAATAGACTTATAAGGACTGCTACAAAATGAGTCACACACGACGTCGTTTGTATACATATATTGTTCATGTTAGAGCAGTAATGCCTGTCTAAAAGATAGATTAGAATATGTCTTGGATTTCTAAAGTAACTCGTTACGTAGCAAGAAAACAGATTCGCTCTTCGTACGTAAATCGCAAAAAGAACTATGAATCTCCTCGGCAAAAATATTATCGGAAGAGAAGCAGCAAGTCTACGAAATACATTAAAAAGAATCAGGATAAAAGTGTAGATTCTGGCACATTCGGGTCAGGAAAAAGTACGAATACGGCAAAAAAGTCTACGAAAAACATTAAAAAGGTTCAGAATAATGATGCAGATTCTAGCACAATAGGGTCAGGAAAGAAAAGTACGAACACAGTAAAAAAGTCTACGAAATCCATTATAAAGACTCGGGATAATGGTGTAGATTTTGGCACATTAGGGTCAGGAAAAAAAAGTACGAATACGGCAAAAATATCTACGAAAAACATTAAAAAGGATCAGGATAATGATGTAGATTTTGACTCACTAGCGTCAGGGAAAAAAATTACGTATAAGAGGAAAGACACCATGTCTGCTACAAAGGCTTTTAATAGAATTATAAGACCGGCGCCAAGAATTAGTCAAGAGTATAATCGGAAACCGCATCCGTGTCAAAATCTAAGCTTTACGGAATGTATGGTAAAACCTTGGGATGATCTTTTCATAAAAATTTTCTTGATGCGCATACTTCCAACCAATATATAGCAATGTTTACTATAGTATTCTTCTCTTTGTTTATCTTTGGCCCCTTCTAAGATTTGTTCAACTAATGTAAACTTAATATTGATTCTAAGAAAATTCAGATTAAGAAAACGTCTTAGTGGCAATAAAATGCATTGAACATTAATTTAATGATTTGAAGTAATTCTCCTGTGTGTGTGTGGTTTTGTAATTATGTACAATAAATTCACTTGAGATTCAAGTCAGAGTGGGATCTTATTCAACAGAAAAATATCGAGAAAACACATCAATTCGCAATAAGTCTCCAAACCTCCACTTGATGATTTGGTAGTTATTTTTTTTCGAAATCAAGTTTATGCATCATTTGATCAATGGTTCAAAAAATAAAAGTTATGTTGTGAAAAATCCAGTAATAGTGTTCAAGCCTCAGACGGCTATTAGAAAGAATTACAATAAAGCATTCAATGACATTTGAAGTAGTGCAATCCTTCATTTAAGAAGTCTAAATCTGAAAGTCTCTCTACGTATTTTGAAATTTCTTTAAATGTATACTTTGTTGTTTTCAAATTTCTTTAGTTTAACTAGCAACCTAAAATTTATTCAAAACTTAAAATTTCTAAAAATAGTAAATGGATAACATTTTGATGCATCATCAAGATAATTTTGAGAAACTGTAACTAAACCGTTTAATGGAATGATTAAGAATGCCCATTTAGATGAATGTAAATGAAAACTTTTTCTAGAAAATATCAAGAGAGAGATCCAAACGGCTTAAAGGAGAAAGGTTCGTATATTTACATTTGACTTAAAAACTCATTCCTGCAAAAATGATTAATTGAAAATCCTGAATTTGCATTTTCAGACGTTTTGGTTAAAAATACGAGATAAATAACCGTTTAGGTTTCAAATTCTTGAATGGTAAAAGACTTGCACTGTAAAGTTATTTAAAGTACAATAATAAGTTATCTTTGAATTATTACTTCAATTGAGAAAGGCATTTTTTGCCTGATTTTCTGCGAGATAAATTTCTAATTTCGTTAAATTATTGTATTTCAATATTTCAACAGCTGTTATACAAATCCTGTTTTCTTTGTAAGGTGTTTTTATAGATGTTTTAATAACCGTAAAAATGTTAACATCGTATTTCTTTTATTGTGTGTAAAAATCTTTTGTATTCTTAAAAAGTAAAAATAAATGTTTTATTTAACAATGATTTTTTTCAATGCATTAAATTAGTCTTATTTTTTTTATAAAAATCTTTATAATCAAAAACTCGCTTTTTAGAATGCTATATTGACGAATTAAATATTTATTACGCACCAAGTTGCAGTTTTATATTCGCCAACGTAGGCAATAACATTATAATATGGTTACCTTGCTATTTCTATCGTATGGTTATGTGGTTTCATGGGGGTAACGTAATTTAGAGTTCATTCTCCCCCAGCGGAAACTAGTAATTTCGGATAATTCTTATTAGATTCCTTTAAAAACTTAACCATTTTTGTTTCCAAATCATTTTTTAAGCTACTGCTTGAGTTTTCTGTTGCATGTTGTGCTATTTTCGAATACAGAAATGGGGCCGTGGTAGTCTAGTGGATAAGGTAACGGACTCTTGGGTGACGTGTCATGTAGCCTAGTATCGCTGAAGACCCGATGTGCAGAGGCAGCTGGTGTACCTTAACTCTTTATCTACTGCATTATGATTCACTGAAGTTTTTTTTCATGCTATATATTTTTTGAATCCTTACATTGAAAATTAAGGGATATACATTGAAAAATTACTCAACTTTGGGTAATTTAACCGTTTGAGTGCTGAAGAGTTTTCTTATATATATATATATGCTAATAGTGCGGAATGAGATGCGTAGTAATTTTCGGTATAAAACAAGAGAAGGGCGATAGCGCTTCTCCGCACTCAAACGGTTAAAGCTAATTAATTAAATATACTCAACTGTAAAAATTATATACACTGCTCACTTAAAATAAATAGTCAAATCGTTTCCAAAAGTCTTCCTTAACATATAAAAAATAAGACACTTAACTCTTTTGACATTAACTACTTTTGAAGTAAAACTTCTTAGCTCTGGAGAGGGAATGAGAAATTTGCCCAGTTTTGCGTAACAATGAAAAGGCGAACAGAAGTAGTCTCTCTGCCCCCCTTCTATCCCCCCGAATAGTCACCATGATGTCAGGATAGCTAGTTGGGAGGAAAAGGGGGAGCGGAACACAACTTGACTTGCGTCATATCCGTGTAAAAGTTGGATGATTGCTCACCTCCGATTGGTCAACTTGCCCACCTTCCTATTGGGGTCCTTTCCCCCAGACCCGGGAACATCTATCAACGGTTGTATGAGATGCAGTGACATTATGGTGTAGACAAAATAGCTCTCACAGCAAAAGCGTGCCTTTTTTGAAATATTTTCTTAGATTGTTTGCTACATGGCGATGTTTTCGGCGGCTAATTTGCTTTATTGACTTTTATTTGCGATGAATTATATTAATTCTAGCCAGAATGCCTAAATAAAATCCACAAAGAGGAAAAGTGTTTCGTGAAAGAAAGAAACAAGAAAAACTAGCAGCAAGCCCACAGTGGAAAAAGTGATAAGAAAAAAGGAAAAAAAACCCCAAAAATATTGCAAATTTTATTAATTGCTACTGCGGAATCTCGATCAGAATGCATGAGAGAATATCGAGCACGGAGAAAAAACACTGCAAAATACTCTCTTAATGCTCAGTTTAAGGGATGGGAATGCTATTGACTCTTCTAATAACTGCACAAATTAATACGGACTTAGTGAACCACCCTGTGCCATTAACTATGAGCATAACAATTCTAGTGCGTGTTGGAACTGATGCATGTAAATCAATAAATTCTATCTTACGTTACAAAGACTATGATTCCCATAAAAATGCTCAAAGATTTTCAAAAGCGATTCATTGATAATCGTTCAATTGATACGGGCGTTCAATTTATGATAGATTATGGTTTAGAGATGATTTGAGAACGCCTGTTGCTGAGCACAAAAGTATTTTACCGGGAATTAATTTAGAAGACACATTAAAGCATGCTACAATTGCCGACAAAGTTTAAATAGGAAAAATATACCAAATTTATCAAAATCTAATGGTATTATATACCTAGAAATATATATATTCCAGGACATTTCTTTGGATTTTGTATTATAAAGGCTCATTTCGCCACGAATACCTTTCACGCAAATTAGGTGATTGCGACATTATGTTCGGTCAATTTGGAGTATTAGAGTAAATAATCAAAGTTCCAACGTCGCCAAGAAGTTTCGCTTCTAGCTGGTGGCGTTCCGCACCTAATTTTCGGAACAAAAATGACAAATCTTCGCAAATCCGCTAAAAACGCCGTCTGCTGAAAGCGCAGGCACGTGTAAAACTATTTGCCTTCCCGCTAAAGTACTCACCACAGAACCCACGTGCTGCCATATATCGTGGAAGGGGATTTAAAAATATACTTGTTAATCAACGTCAGAGTATTCGTAAAAATGGTTATTATAAGTAATTTTAAAGCGAGAGTGGTACTTATAAGTACCATCGGTAGATAAAGGGTTAAATACATTGAGGGTCAAACGTCCTTCCGTTCTTGAGAATATGGATGGATGAATTGATTGATTGAATATTAACATCTTTTCACTGTTCAGGCTACTCAAGGGCTTTTTAGTGGCGAACCACGTAATTTTGAACCATGGTCAAATGACGTGGAAGACACCTGAGCTGGCACCCCTCTCCTAACTACCACACCAACGGGAGGATGTTTCACAACAAATTGGGAGAGATGGGTGACAACCTCATTACTTGAGCATGGTTCAAAAATTACTAGGTTCGTCGCCAGAAGCCCTTGAGGAGCTGAACAGTGCGGCACTAATATTCACTTGCTCACTCCTCGAACAAATATGGACGTTTTTAATATCATTGCGAGTACCAGATATTTTTGAACATATGAAGGCTGCACTTTTAATTATTGCTGCCATTTCCGGATTCTCGTTTTTACTATTAAATAATGCATTTTTAAACTTTCCTAGTTCAATGAAATTCATTAAAGAGACTTAAAATTTTAGAAATATTATAGAAGTTATCGGCAATTATTATTAATTTATATTTATTATTGATTAATTTTAATGTATTTTAAAACTATTTATAAGTTTTAATATAATTATATAATACAATAAATATTTTATATAGTTGTATTAGATTAATATATATTTAATAATGTAATTATATTATATTAATTATTCATTGGTATTTGCTATTTTCAATATATTTCTTGTTTAAAATTTTTTAAAGCAGTTCTTAAATTTTTTTCTTGATGATTTTGTTACAGCTAGGCTACATTTTAATTTCCATATCAATTGACAAAAGGTTTGGCGCATAGCATTACGATATTAAATTAGTTCTTTAAAACGTATTCATTGTTCAAAATCTTTCTGGACATATCTTATTTGAAACAGGTTGCCATACTTTGTAGAAATCGTTGACTTTTAATATCTGCCTTGCAGATAATATTTGGCGATATATCGCTGGCGTGGTATAAATACACAAGTGCACCCCTTTCTTTTTAATTAAACATCAGTCATATTAAACAATTAAAAATAAACAGTTAAGATGATTTACACAAGCATACATTAGTATAAATATAGGTAAGATGTATTCTAAATTTGTATAACTTATTCTTGAGTACGCTTTCCACGCTTTGATATATTTCAAAGGAGGTCAATGCTATCTACAATAATTCAAAGGATTCGTGATAATGAATAATGAGGGAAATAGCCATTCTATGTCTTTTGCAATTATAATTAATAGCAGCCCGTATTATGCACGTAGTAATTAAACATTGCTATTTCAGTCTCCTCCATTTTAACAATAATTATTCTGAATAATTTTGAGGTACTTTAAATTGGATGAAATGTGATAAAGAGATATTTTCAATGCAATAGCTTTATTATACTAAATTAATGCAATTTTCCTACCCATGTAATAATTCACCAATTTGTGTGTTATATTATGTAATAATTCATTAGCACTAATACCTAGGAATTCGTATACATATAAATGGGGATTATTAGACCTGAATTTGTACATTATATTACAAACCTTTGCATTCCATATTAAACATTAATCGTTTTTACGATATATGTAAAAATATTTTATTCCTCTTTGTCCGTATATTGATTTTTTTTTATTAAAAATACAGATTTCTCAGAAATAACTATGAACTGTGAATTAAATTATATAAAGAATTCAAAATATATGTGATGTTTCAAGTCAACATTGATAAGGTGACCATCCGTCCTCCTTTTATGGGTTCTGTCCTTCCTCGAAAAGTGTCCTCCTTTTTGTCCTCCTTTTCAATATTCTAAAACTTATCTGTTAATCTCTGTATTCAGAGATGAACCAAACATGTTTCCAAAATGTCGAAGAATGGTCTGGAGCAAATATCACAGGAAATAACAAACTTCAACGGTATTTTTTTGACTTTGTCGCAAGTAAATTGGGCAGATATAGAAAATTGCGTTAGTTTTTTATCGAAAGAAATGCTTGATATTAAAATCGATGACAATTGTCTGTCTGAAGTAGAAAGAAGACTGAATGTATATTTAAATTTTAATAAAACTAGAACAATTGGAGAAAATCAACATGCTTAGAAATTGATAAAATATGGGTGAAATTACTTAAACCACTTAAAAAATGAACACATTTCCTATGAAAATATAATTATTCTTGGTGAATTTACGTTGTGCTACCCTGGAACGAATGCAGCAGTTGAATGAGTTTTTCAGTTGGTAATGATGTTTGTGAAGCGACTAGAAAATCAAAATTGAATATTAATATATTAGCTACAGTGCTTACCGTAAAATTCAGTATGAAGAATATTTTTTACCCGAACTTTCCGAAATGTTAGGAAATGATATGTTGACAAAAAAACAAAAAATGGAAAATTACTCTTTTAAGATAACAATTAAAAAGAATGTAGCGCAATTAGTGTTTTATTTTTTGATTGAATTAATAAAAACGTTTCATATATATTTAAGATGTAATTTTTTTTCTTAAATTTTTCGTCCTTTTCATTGTAAAAAAAGATGGTCACCTTATCATTGAGAACTTTTTATAAACAGTTTATTCTGCGAGCAATCGACACATTGTTTCGCTAAGAGAAAGGAAAGACAGGTGAGACTCTCAAAAAATTAATTGGGCTGTATACTTATTTCAGAACTGCTAAACAACATTTTTTTTTTGTTTATCTTTTCGATTCTTAAGAAAAGTGGGGGATCGTACGTGTGAAAACCATAAAATTTAATGAGCAGGGATCAGATTTGTTATGTTTAGAATATCCTTTCTGAGAAATAATTAGGTTTATTTACTACTCTAATGTTATGAAAGCTAAAAGTTACATGGTAAGTAAGAGATTTTGCTTTAGATGTAATTTATCCTTACATATATGTATAAAATCTTTTTCCCCCTCTTCAAGACTTAAATTTACTATATTCAAAAACGTGATTTTGAAAAAGCATATATATATAAATGGTTTGAGATATCTAGTGTCAGTTGACTTAAGTACATACGTAAAATTAGTTTAATATTACAAAAATATTTAAACGCAATTTTATGACAAAAAAATGTATACTTTTAAGGCATTCTCTTTTCATCGAAAATGCTTCTATAATAATCTTGAATATATATAGCTAAATTTTCTATACCGGGGCTGCATTAGAACTCTTAAAAATTTATAGTTTCAGAGTTATAATCAATTGAAATAATAACGAGTGTTTTTTGTTAAAATTTCTTTAATGAAAAATAAGATATTATTAAAACTGGCTCTCTCTCTCTATCTCTCTCTCTGAATTATTTATTTCAAAAATCTTAGTTCAACTCCGGTGTAGAAGTTTTAGTTGCATATAGGCGAAGTGTTATTATAGAAGCATTTTTAGTAAAATAACGTTCTAAAAAATATATCTCAATTACTTTCTAAACTACTTCTCAACTCTTCTCACTACAATCGATTATAATTCAGTCCGTCGTATTAAAAATGCTTCCAAGAAATTATCTCTTCTTAGTACATCATACCACGCGCTGTGCGTACATCTCTTACTTTCTAAAACTTCTCAAATCACAGTCCATCTCTCTCTCTTGTGTTAAAACCTCTACCAAGAAGCTATTCTTCGTATAGCAAACCACTTGCTATGCATCGTTTAAAATCAGATTAACTAGCTTCCCTGAACGCCAAATCCGGGCTAGCACTCCGAGCATCCCAAAACAAGGGACTCTCCCTCACCCCTCACCGTCCTGCTCGAAGGTCAGTCACCTTCTCCCTAAAAAACAGCAAACCCTCATCGAAACCACGCAGAATAGCGCCAAAATTCCATAATCCACCGCCAACAGTAACAAGACATTAAAAACGTTTTGAAAATGTCTTCATTTTTTGCCAAAAAAAATTTTATTTAAGTGATTTTTTCTTCTAATATCCATAAACACGAATTTATATGTATGTATTAAAATTCGAATCTTTAAAACTTAATATTATAATCTATTTGTATATTCTTTCTAAATTCAACTGTGGTCACTCAGACTTTAAGTCTAACAAAGTAATTCATGTAAAGAATTTAAAAATATGATTAAAGGTAATAGTTTGATGCATCATTCACTTTTTGAATTAAAATGCTTGAAATAATCATAAGACTATTTAAAGATAATTTCATACATATGCAAACACCCGAAAACCAAGAAATTTTTGCAGTTAATACATTTCAAAAACATACATTCGGAAATTTCAAAGAAATGTTTTGAATATTCAAAGAGCTATACTACAAGACAAAATTTTTTTACAATTCTATTACAGTGAAATACGTTTAACTCAAAAATGCTTAAGACGAAAGATTGGTTAACTCTTCCTTGCTTGGTGGTACATACGTTGTACCTCTAATCCGTACACGTTTATTGTGCGGTGGTACATAAAATATACATCTTGTTTGAATGCATCAGAAATTGATGGTAGATGGTACATTTCCTGAAGCACCACATAGGTCAACTCCTAGCCCAGTTACCCAAGTTTCCAACCAATGTCAGGATCAAATTGTAAGTAATGGGTTTATGCAGTAGTACCTTCTTTGATCAGCTACGAGTCTACTGAGTGATAATTTTTGGAAGTGTCTGTGTTTTGTATTTTTAAGTGTAAATGTAAGTTATATATATATAATTATATATATTTATGGTACTTGATACAAATCAGGTATTTACATATAATATGTAAATAAATAAGTTAATATTACAATAGTTAGTACCTCACATGTGCATTACTAGCATGAAGATATTAGTCAAAGAAATGCACCCACGCTATTGAAGGCCATCTTTGCGAATACAAAATGCATTCTACTTATTTTTTCGCAATAATGGACGCGTTTATTGGGCCAGCTGGATTTGTTGCAAGTTACATTTTGGTTTTAATAATAGTACATACAAAATTATACAAACGTCCTGAATGTCTTAAGTTCGTATTTAGGGGGGGGGGAATGTTTAAAATACACTTATTATATATGTTGGTTAAATAAAAACTAGGTAAAATAAAATAGTGCATGGAATAGAATATTTAAAATTAAAACTATCATTATGAAGAATAATAACAGAATACGTAATGGTAGTAAGACCTGTAAGACCAAAAAATATGCCTAGAGAGTTCTGCCTACCAGCCAGAAAGATCCATGAGAAGACGATGTGCTGCTTGCACCACAAAAGTAATCAAAGCTCGTGCAGAATGGATGTGCTGTGTCTGAAAAGTTCCATTGTGCCTAGAGAAGAAAAAAAGCAATGTTTCCAGAACTAACATGTTGCTTGAAGCGTGGTGGTACAAAACATGTTCCCCCTAACTTTGGATACACTTTATTTGAAAAAAATGTTAATTACCGTAGAACGTCGTTCATCCGAACATTTATTATCCGGAGCGTCAAATATCTGGACCAGTTTCTTTTTTGTCAATTGCATGTACTGTATATGAATACGTTTTTGAACATTGCAGTACTCAACAGATGTTTCGCGTGAGGCCAAAAGTGACGGGGAAACAAACCCAAGGTCAGGGATATTTGGGGAATTTCAGTTGTGTGATTTGGTAAGTAATCGCGCGGAATATTAGGTCAGTTTGTTTCAGAATCCGACCCTGTCGACGATGAAACGGATGAAGACGATGACAACAACAATGATAGTAGCAAGGGTCTATTAAGGCTGTCTTCGGTTAATGTTAAAGAATAGGACTCGAATTTAGAACATTTTTTCAGATATAACAGAAATGAAACATTCATATGATATTCTGGCTTCACTATCCTTTAGAGAGCAATATTTTTTATCATACTTCCCATTTTTAATCGAGGTGATTCATTTTTTCTGGTATAAAATGTGTTTCGCGTTTTTTCTCCTATATCGTAATGTTAAATGGGATATACTTCACGTATTAAAACGAAAAAGAAAGTATTCATTGAATATTTTGACGTTTTTAAAAACACAAAATTATTAACAGATGTATGAGTTATAATATTGCAAATTTCCATCAAAATTGAGGCAGTCTTTCTGTCTGAAAATGTTCTTCGCGTTTAGTTCAAGCTCTCGTACTTTTACCGATTGATTGATTGAATATTAACGTCGCACTGTTCAGCTACACGAGGGCTTTTGTGGTGACGGACTACGTAATTTTGAACCATGGTCAAAGTAACGTGGACGACACATGAGCTGGCACCCCCTCTCTAACTACCTCACCACACCAACGGGAGGACATTTCAGTTCTCCACAGATTTAACGTGCGCCGCTGCCCTACACGGCGGGACTTTAGTGGTACTGGACTCGAACTCGTGACAAGGCAAGCCACGGTCCGATACCTATACCACTTGGCTACCACGGCCACGTGCTTTTACCGATGACAGCCTTAAATGCTGACACTTTTTCTGCGTTAGAGGCAGTTATGAAGTGGTATAAAGAACAATCAGAGTGCTGTCCTACAAACGCTACACAAAACATATCATCTCTCATCAGTTGGCTTTGGAATTCGGTGGCGAGTACATCACGGTATAAGTAAAAATCTGTGAGTTGGGTTAGCGTATATTTTATTTTAGAAGAATTTCTTTTACGAGCCCAATGGCAAAGAGCTCAGGGATATGCTCGCTTAAATGGAGATGGAGCTTCTTACGGCTATTGCTCAAAGACAGAAGACAAAAATGGAAATCGGTAAAGATTCTGGTATTGCTAAATTTTGTATTAAATTTTATTAAAATTTTGAGAATGTTTCTGTTTCATTGGTTTTTAATAAATACATGCATATATATACATATCTATGTAAATAAAACGTTCTCTAATAAACTTAATTTTGTTGAATATGTTTTTTATTTCAATATTCCTTAACACGAAATTCTTTTAACAGGAAAAATATTTCAGTCCATTCAATCTCATGTTAAGCGATTTTTAACTGTATTTATAAGTAAAAGTTACACTTGGACCTCCATTTTAGGAACCTCTCTTTAGAAAATCTTCCTATTTTTCGAACTTTTTCCTGGAACCAAGAACATTTTACTATTTTTTTTTTTTTTGTAAAATAACCTCCAACTAGCGAAGATCATTTTTGATTTAACGAACTTTTTTCTTGTGAATCGATTTTTTTCACTCCCTAATTTAAAAACATTTCTGGGTATTTCAAATTATTACTCTTTAAGCACATTTTACAGTAATCAACGGCCTTGAACTGGTTTTACCAAGTGCCTAAGTCACCTAGAGCAACAAAATTGGTGTAACTTTTCAAATAAACTCAAAAAAAAATAAACAAATTTTATCAGTAATTAAATTTAAGGACGCATTTATGCTTAAAATTACTGGTTTTAAAATAATGTAACTTTTTAAAATTACTTGCAGAGTGAATATTAGAAAATGTAATTAAAAATCATTAATTTGCATTTAAAATTATTTTTTAAAGTTGAAATGCAGTGTATTCACGAACAATATTTCTTTATTCTGTTTTCTTCACTGATTTATTTTTGATAAATAAGATTTATAAAATAAATAAGAGTATTTATATAAAAAGTGTAAATAAAATTACTGTTTTTAAAAATGTATAGTGTTCATGAATTTAAAAATTTGTTTTGTGGGGTTTCAAGTACATTAAAAGATGAATCTCTGTTTAACGAATTTTCCACATTACGAACTTTTTAGGTCGGACTTTTGAAATAAAGGGACGACTGTAATTTTATGTGTTTTAATGTAGTGAAAATATGATGAAGCATTTAAATTCTGGGATCTTCAGTTGACAAATACAAAACTAAAGTCCGCGCATATTGTGTTTTGTGCACAATGTCACAATTATTTTGGATGACCATGCGGAATTTAATTATAATTATATATAAATAAATTTGATTAAAACTAATTATTCCAAGAATTACAGTTGCAACCACGTTGGCATTTTTTGGCGATTTGTGTCAAAACTTTTAAAGGTTTGTTTTTTCACGTTTTAAAGCATTTAGTCGAACTGAAATTTTATATACGCGATTGTTTTGGATGGCAATACGATACTTTAATGATAATTAATAAATTTTTAATAGCCAATTTAATATTGTGATTCAGTCATATTTATATACATATTTATATTAATCTCTAATTATTTAATAAAAAAAGTAAATCTAAAAAGCAAAATGTTTTGTTGACCAAAGTAAGAATTGACTTTTAATAAGATTTTTTTTTTATATTACTTGTCTTATCGTTTTGTTTCACGTAAATATACTAACAGTAGTCATCTGAATTGTATATTACTCTGTTTTAAATAATGATTTTAAACACAAAACAGACATGACTTTTTCGAAAACAAATTATTACGAGAAATCCGGATATTGAAATTCATATATCGCCGTGAACAGAATGATACATAGAAATTTCCTTTTAGAATCACAAAAGTACAAAACGTGTGGAACTATTATCTTTGTCACAAGAAAAATTAATGAATGTTTCATCCCCATAATTTGACTTTTGAAAGCAGTTTTGTATCACCTGACATGTAATAAATGACTATTATCCTGACAAAAAAATAAAAAAAAAAAGAACTTTTCATTCGAATTAATTGCGAGTATAATTAACGGTTATTAATATATGATGCAAAAACATCTATTTTTAAATTGTTTCAGGACACTCTTTAAGATGAAAAAAGATATGAATGTGTAACTTGTGAGTAATGGTTGCTCTTATTATGGAATTATGTTCCCATTTGTTCGTTCTTCAAAGAAAACTAAATCACTGTGTTTATGAATCATTGTGATGTAAGATGGATAACTTAATGGGTCAAGTTCTCAAAATTTCTTAATTATGTTCAAGTGTAGCCAACGAGACCTGAGTGAGAATTTATTTTAGAATTTTCCATTCACATTGTGAAGTCTAGCTCTATTTTAATTTTCCCAAAATTCCTAAAGTCAGATATCTACACATGAAAACAAAGTAGATACAAAAAGCTATTTTACCATGTTTTTATTAACTCGCTTCTCTTGTTTTTCAGAGTGAATGTTGCAATTGATTTTAAACTAACTTTCCGATAAGCTAGATACTTGACTTTTTTTGACCATAGCTGAAAAGTGGATGACAATGCATGAGAATATGAAAAAGCAGTTACCCGGGCCTCCGAAGAGGCAGTTCCCGATTTTGACATTGGTCCTGTAACTCCAAAACTTACACGAATTTACACGAACAAAGACCACCTGTCGTTAACACGGGTCGAGATGCACGCACTTATTCAATTTCGTAGCTCTTCGGTCAAAAAGGGCACCCCGGTTACCACGTTTTTTTTATTAACTCGCTTTTCTTGTCCGTCTGTCCGAGTGGAATATTTTAATTGATTTTAAACTAACTTCCCGATGAGCCAGAGATTTGAAATTTTGACCATAGCTCTGAAGTAAATGGCAGTGCATGAAAATGTGAAACAAAAGTTTAGTCTTGAACTCGAACTCCCAAAGAGGTGGACCTGATTTCGACAGGTGCCCTGCACCTGAAATTACACAAATTTGCACGAACAAAACCATCTCTCCATAGTACGAATCGAGTTACGTCAACGTGTTCAATTTTCCGTGACTCTGGGGTCAAAGAGGAAACCCCAGGTTACCATGTTTTTGCTTTTTTTATTAGCTCACTTTCAAAAAATTGCTTTATTGACAATAGTGCGACCTCTTTTTGACCGTGTGAACACTTAACCAGTCAGCCTGCCGGCTAGGTAAAGAAAGCAGATGTAAATAGCCACACACGAAAACCTCTCGTTATTTTTTTTATATTTACTGTTTGATGTATTATACCTGTACTCAGTTTGAATGTTAAGGAGTTTGAATTTAGAAAGGACGAATTAAAGTTGATTTTAGCTAACCGCAATAGTAATTCTTTTGAGTGCCGTTGTACAAGTTGAGTGAAGTGTTACAACTAACGCGAGTCAGTTTGTTGTACTTAAGCAAAAACATGAAAAAAGAAATAAAATAAAAATATTTTATTTATTCTAAATATAAATTATGAATTACCAGTCAGTCGTTATTTAAATAAAAAATTATTTAAATAAATAAAATAATTATTAATTGCCATGTCTTTATTAACTCGCTTTCTAGTCTGTCTAGGTAAAATTTTGTAATTGATTTTAAACTAACTTCTCGTTGTGAGCTAGAGACTTGAAATTTGGACCAAGCATCAGAAGTGGATGACAATGCATGAAAATAGGGGGGGGGGGTAACGAAAAGGAGGAGAGAAAGATGAAGAAAGCGTAAAAGACGAAACCAAAAAATTAGGCTTTTGTAGTCCATTATAAAAACATGGCACATTAAAAACTTTTTTAGATAATATACTTGTTTATCAAAGTGCGCACAAGGTACGATTTATACAAAAAACACTTTAATTTGCATTAGATTTCACAAAATTTTGGGGGATGTGGTAGACTAGTGGTCAAGGTAATGGACTCGTAGCCAACGTGTCATGTGATCGAGCCAAGTACCGCTGAAGACCCGCCGTGTAGAAAGGCGATGCCCATTAAATATGTCGAGAGCTCAAAGGTCCTCTCGTTGGTGGTGATGTAGAAGTCAGGAGAAGATTTGCCAGCTCAGATGTCGTTCTTGTCACTGGACAATGGTTCAAAAGTACGAGGTCCGTCGTCAATAGACCTCGAGTGGCTAAATAGTGCGACGATAATATTCAGGGGCCGTGGGTAGCCTAATGGTTAGAGCATTGGACTCCCAGACCGGAAGGCCTGGGTTCGATGACCGAGGTCATCAAATACCCTACGAGTACACACGAAGTACGTGCTCGAAAATCAGTGGGTCCGAAAGTCTTGTGGGTGGTCACAGCTGAAACCACGAGTGCAGGGGACTGGAGAATATTTCCCTCTATTCCAGTTCCATGCCTAAATTGTGGAGAGATCGGTGGTGTCGCCATCTATCGTAAAGAAGTTCAACCTGTCTCACAGGCTCTACCAACATTCATTTCTTTCTTCGGGGTTTCACTAAGCTAAAAATTGTACCGTCACCTGTATGGTGCTCAAGGCTAAGGCCAACGACAGGCGTACAATACCCTAGCCCCCTTGCCACGATAAATTTCATGGACCTCGATCTGACTTCGTCAGACAGGTGGCATTAGCAACAACAACACGTTAATATTTACTCACTCGCTTACAAAATTTTGGATTGTTTTCTATAATACAGTGCTTCTCAAAGTTTCAATATTCACATGACCCAACATTCAATCATAATTTTCTTCGCTCCCCCACTCCACACAATAGCAATGTATTCAATTCAATAATACTATGTTTTGATGCTAAAACTACGATACGACTTTAACCTCTAAAGTGCCACCGGCGTATATAAACGTCTCGCTCAGACAAAGCGTTAATTTCCCCCTGGACGTATATATACGTCTTTCCGAAGTATGATCCTTTCTGTGCACTGTTATTCATAAAGTTTTTTTTCTTTCGCAGGATTTGGAATGCAATAAAAAGGACCTTGTTTGCGAAGGAATTTACTTATTTCAGATTATTACCTTCTTTATCCCCCCAATATATCTATACGCGTGCCAACGTGGAAAACGATTGGCTTTGGGAAGCTAATAGCGTAACTTTTTATTTGGCAGTTAAGGGATTTGTTATAAAACCGTACAAAATATCAAGATAAGTGTAACTTTTGTATGTAATTTTATGTATGACAATCCCATGGGGTCACTGGTAATTATTAAATTTGTTCTTATCTTAGCATTGTTAAATTAATTATAAAATACATTATGTAGCACTGATACATTTATAAAGTGTAATAATATCAGTGTAAATGTGTGTTTTATTTTTTATTATGTCAGAATGTATTTTGTTTGTTTACTTTTAGTAAATTAATTTTTTCAAATAATCTTCTGTTTTCGACTTTTTAATATGCTCGCGCCCCCCTCGTTGAGTTGTCAATTCCCCCAAGGGGGCGCGCCCCACAGTTTGAGAAACGCTGCTATAGTATATGTATTATGTAAAGCAGTTTTTATATGCTCAAAATACCACAACGGGAACTATGTATTTTTTTAAAAAAAATCTTAAATCCCGTGATTTTAAAATGCTACTCCTGCAATAACTGATGTACACGCATAAAGTTCAATTTATTAGTACCGGAAACGGTCGGCGTGGTGGCTTAGAGGTAGCGTGTCCACATCGTAAGCTTGAAATTGAAGATTCGATCCCGGTGGGAGTCGATAAATTTTCTGAATGCGAAAATCGTAGGCACGTATGTTATGTGATTTTGTGACACGTTAAAGATTCCTTCAGTATCAATTTGTCTCTTGTACTCTCTGAAAAATTAAATCATGACAATATTTAGCATCCGGCGAGAGCTTGAATTAATATTGATTCAAGTATCAAAACTTTGTAGTGAAAGCCACAACTAGATGATACCACCGCAAATGGCTCTCACATTTAAGATCTTGACATACCTGCAAAGGTTTATTTGTCAATATGCAGCTCATTAGAAAAAAAAATAAAACTATGCCTAAAAAAAGTGGGTATATATTTTATGTGATAATACTATTTGTATTTTTGCAAAGTACTCTTTTGTAGAGAAGCGGATTGAAAATTCCTTGAAAAATGTATAATTTTTAAAATCAACTAATTTTAGAAAAAAAAAAAAGTATTGCTTCGATTCAAAAAATGCACACAGACTTAACTTTAGTTACATCTATTAATATCTGTAAATAGGAAAATATCAAAGCATTTGACATCAAAAAAGCTTTAGCATTTTAAAAGAGGATAAACTAGTTGTTTTTCTTTTTCGGATGAATTAGTTAAAATTTTCTTTTACCTTTCGGATTTGTGAATAAAAACGAACGTAAAGTTGAAACTCTTCAATATTTTTTAAGTTTAAGCTTTCAAATATAGTAAGGCCGTGGTTGCCTAGGTCAAGGTATCGGATCGTGGCTGACTTGCCACGTGTTCGAGCCCAGTACCACTAAATGCCCGTGGTGTAGGGGAGCGATGCACGTAAAATCTGTCGAGCTCAAACGTCCTACCGTTGGTGTGGTGAGGCAGTTAGGAGAAGGGATGGGTTACCAGCTCAGTTGTCGTCTTCGTCACTTGACCATGGTTCAGAATTAGGAAGTGTGTCGTCAAAAACCGCGTGTTGCTAAACAGTGTGACGTTAATATTTACTCACCCAAATATAGTAAAATTATTGGAAAGTACGTAAATAATTTACGCTAAAAAATTTTATTCATTTATTAATTTTTTGCGAATAAATGTAGTTGAATCCTACTGCGCTACCTTAAATCGTCCATTAATTTGCGGTTGTCTTTTAGTTATGATCACGAGCTCGTTGCCGTGGTTTGAGTGGGTTTGAGTCCTAGTGCCGCTGAAGAATGCCATGTAGAGAGGGCCTATTCACATAAAATATGTCGTAGCTCAAGTCATCCATTGGTGTGGTAGTGGGAAAGTGTAGGGCGAGCTCAGTGTCATCCTCATCACTTGTGCGAGGTTCAAAATTACAAGGTGCGTAAACAACAGCCCTTGTGTTGCTTTGTTATATGACGCTAAATAGTTCTTACTTTACTCAATCATTTAGTATTTTTCACCTGTGAAGGAAACCCAAACTGCGGTAACAGAATTGTAATCATAACAAACTCGTAACATACTCATTTACAGTTGAATTTAGGGGTTCAAAGTCCTGATTCCACAAGAGACTCTTTATCCTAGCACGGCTGATGCAAAATAAACATTTTGAGGCTGAAAGTCTGGCGTGGTGTTGACACTTGAAGAGTGATGTCAATTCACACACACAGAAAACACGCTAGCTACTTAAAGCAGTGGTTCTGAATCTGTGGTCCGCAGACACCTGGGGGTCCGCAGCACATATATATAAATTAAAAAAATTAAAAGAACTTTATAGTTACTAATATTTATGATAAAAGAGAAGAATTTAATTTCAATATCACACATAAAAATTTCTCATTGGGAGAGTAATGTACGTGTTTCTATATTCAGAAATATTGTAATTAATTATATACAACGAATTCAATTTCTAGTTTCAAAAAATCAGAAAAATAAAAAGCTATAAAATTTTCGAGATTTTTGAAATTAAAACTGTTTGTAAATTATAATAGAGTCTGTTATCAAAATTAGTTGATTTATATGACATATGTGGAAAATATTTCAATAAAGATTTATATAAAAAATATAACGTTTTGATTCACTTAATAAATTAATGCTTCCAAATAAAAAGATCATAATCATCATTTTGTACGTAGAAAAACTACTACTATTCCTAAAAAAACCAAACAAAACCTTTAAAAAAGACATGGGTCAGCCTTTTATTTATAGATAAATTCCTTTTCTATTTTAAAAACTATTCATTTAATAACAATCATTTTAGGTGTTTCAAAACAGAAAAAACAATGTTTAAAAACTCTGCAGAACTTTCGGTCACTATTCATTGTCCTTTAAAAATAGAAACCAAAATCTAAAAGGCAACTTTGCTAGAAATTCATATAATACCATAAATTTCTACAATACCAGAATTGCCAGTTATATCACAAATTAAGGGAATGTAGGAATTTCCAGGTAGGCCAGAAATACCAGGAATACCGAGGATACCAGGTTTTTCCAGAACAATGTAGAAAATAGACAATTGCCTGAAATTACAGGAATGCCTCAATCCCTGGAATGGCAGAAACCTCTAGAATGAATCAGATTCTTCGAATGCCACCAATACCAGATGAAAGTGGCAAAAAGAGACAACTGTGTGAAATTCCAGAAATGCCAGCAATGCCTGAATTGCATGGAATGACTTAAATTCCAGAAATGCCTTAAATTCCAGGAATGCCTCAAATTCCCGGAATATTAAAATTCCAGGAATGCCACAAAATATCAAAAATTTCAGGAACGCCTCAAATTTCAGGAACGGCTCAAATTTCAGGAATGCCTCAAATTTCAGGAATGCCTCAAATTTCAGAAACGCCTCAAATTTCAGGAATGCCTCAAATTTCAGGAATGCCTCAAATCCCTAGAATGGCAGAAAACTCTGGAATGAATCAGATTCTTCGAGTGACACTAACACCAGAAGAAAGTGGTAAAGAAAAGAGACAACTGTCGAAATTACAGAAATGTTAGCAATGCATGAATTACATGGAATGTGCCTAAAATTCCAGAAATGTCAGCAATGTCTTACATAGATTGCCTTAAATTCCAGATATGACTCAAATTCCCGGAATGCCTAGAATTTCAGGAATGCCTAGAATTTCAGGAATGCCTCAAATTTAAGGAATGCCAGAAACGCCAGTTATGCCTCATATTCCTAGAATAGCAGAAACATCTCGAATGAATTAGGTTTTTCTTATGCCACCAATACCAGAAGAAAGTGGCAAAGAAAAGAGACTACTGTCTGAAATTCCAGAAATGCCAGCAATGCCTGAATTGCATGGAATGACTTAAATTCCAGAAATGCCTTAAATTCCAGAAATGCCTTAAATTCCAGGAATGCCTCAAATTCCCGGAATATCAAAAATTTCAGAAATGCCTCGAATTTCAGGACTGTCTCAAATTTTTGGAATGCCAGAAACGCCAGCAATGCCTCAAATTCCTAGAATGGCAGAAACCTCTGTAATGAATCAGATTCTTTGAGTGCCACTAATACCAGAAGAAAGTGTCAAGGAAAGAGACAACTGCCTGAAATCACAGAAATGTTAGCAATGCATTAATTTCATGAAATGCCTTAAATTCCAGGAATGTCACAGATACCTGGTATGCCTCAAATTTCTGGAACAGTTGAAGTACCAGGTTTTCCCTGATCATCATTAGCAACGCAAAAACCAGAAGACAAGAGAAGTAAAAGATACAACTGCTCGAAATTCCCGGGATGCCTCAAATTTCAGGCATTCCACAATTTTCTGGAATACTTCAAATCCCTAGAATGCTACAAATATCAGGAATGCTACTTTCCAGAAATCCCGGAATTCCTTTTATAATAAATGAAAAACAAAAACAAAAAAGAGACTTTTACTTGAACTCCTCAGGATGCCACAAATCCTTCGAAAGCCGGAAGTTCCAGGAACATCTCAAATCATTGAATTTCTCAAATCCCTGGAATTCCATAAATACTACGTATACCTGAACTCAAAGGAGCCTCTCTCATGTGCAACAATAACCACAACATAAAACCCTCAGAGAAATGCACCGGACAGCCGAATGTTTTCTAATTCTTGCATCACAATTTGTAGGAATATGGATTACTACGGAGTAATATGCATGATGAGGGGGTGGACCACGAGTAATTCGAACTTCCAGCTTAGAAAAAAATGTATTGGCTACCGTTCGAAGGAATCCAAGTACCTGCGTAAGAATCGTCGCTGCTGGTGAAGGAACATCTCGGAGTAGTGTCTGTCGTGGATTTTTTGCAACGTGAAGGCAAATCATTTTACTGATATCATCTTCAAAGAGTGCCGTCATACATACCAATTCGTATACATCCGGTGGTCCAACGCATCTTTTTGTGGACACCTTTCGCGATAAATATTTCTGTTGCTTGCGCAATCTCTTCTGCCAATCTGTAAAAAAAAAAAAAAGTTGCATATCTGCTATATCGGTGTTCGTAAAACTGTTCCATACTCCTCTGAGAAGGATGACAGCTCAAATAACTGCGGTAATGCAGGTCTGTCTATTTCCTGTATTGTTCTTGTGAAGGATGCCACTCATGCCGAACGAAGACGATTACGACTATAGGTTGCATGCAAATTTGAATCCTTGTGATGTCCCCTACCTCTCTTAAAGTTTATTTCAAAAATCCTGGAACACCATGTAGAGGTATTTTCCATAAAAAGGGGAATATACTGAAAATGTGTCATTAAATATATCCTTATTGTTAAACTGTTTTCTAAGTGTATTCTAATTCGATAGACACTAAATATTAAAAAAGTATTATTTACTTATACAATTTTACAAAACTTCGGTTCCGAACTTAAACAGTAACTTTAAATAGAATGATGGCTCAAATATGTGCTCAACATAGACGTGACCATGCCCATAGTCCGAAACGAAAAATAACAGTACATAGGTCTAAATAATCAGTATGGAGCAATAATTGATAACAATTTTGAGATCATCATTTAGAAAATTATTTGAAGAGAATGTAGATTTTTTTTAAAGTTGTTAACTCTCTCTTTTATTCAACATATTCATATTGTTTACCAAATACCTTTATAATAAAATGTTATGTTCATTTTTAATATTATTTACTAGAAGATTCACCATTATTGTTCTTTATATATTATTTAAATAATATAAGGGATGATGCATATTTGAATATTTCTATTTATTTTCAGTCATATACAGAAGTTTCAATTTTTTTAAATGTCATTTACGCATTCGAATATCCCTCTAACAAGTGATTCTATATCCATTTTTAGGTCAAAAACAAAAACTCCGCAGTCCTGAATTGAAAAATGGGAGATAAACGTCGGAGCATTCGAAAAAAAGTTTTAACGCTTGAGAAATAATCTTCCTGACACTCCAATGCCAGACGGAAATAAAAAGGACAGACAGCTCTTATTTTTTATTTAAAAAATGAAAGCAAGAGAAAAGAAATGAGAGAAATAACGTATTCTACTTTTCTTTGGCTGTCATGGAATAAAAATTGTGATGTTTCTGAGAGAAATGGATAGAAGAAAGTGCCACACAATTTCTCAACCATTATTTTAAAAAGAGTATTGATAAAAAAATATGACGTGTTCACACACACATTGTTTTACGTAAGTAAAATATGAATTTAAATCATGTTTTAACAATTCCCACTAAAAAATTGTAGAGTGTAATTTTGAAGTTGTAGACAGTTTCACTTATTTAGGTACTGAAACTAACAATCGAAACGATTGTACTACTGAAATCAAAAAGAGAATTACAATGGCTAATAGATGTCTTAATGGAATACGAGAACATACAAAATCGAATGCAATCAAAAGAAAAACAATTATATTGTATAAAACTATTTAAGATCAGTATTAACTTATGCATGTGAAATTTGGTCCATGTCTTGAACAGATGACAACATGATAAGTATCAACGAAAGGAAGATTCTAAGATTTATTTTTGAAGGAATTCAGGAAAATGGGATATGGGGAAATCCAATTTCGAGATCTGTATCTTATATAAAGAATCTGGTATCGTTAACTTCATCAAAATACACACACAACTAATTAAAGTGACAGGCCACGTTATTAGAATGGACGAAGACCAGACCATTAAAAAAGTCTTCACTGTTCAACCAATTGACCCCACGGAGGAAAGGAGACCCAAATCTTAAGATGGATTGATGACCTAGTAAAAGATCTTCTAGTTTTGAGAACTAAGAGTTAGAAAACACTAGCAGGAAGAAGGCTATCCTGGAAAAGGCTTCTTGAGGCCAAGGCCTAGACTGGGCTGTCGAGCCACTGAGAAAGGATAGGAAAATATGAATAGAAATTATCTATTTTAAAATCTTTATTAATTGCATATAAATCGGTAGTTGCACTTTAATAGTTTTAGTTGTCTTTGTCTTAGTTGTTGTAATTTTGAGCTCAAGGAGATTTGCAATTTTTCTCCACGCAGTAAAACCCGTTTTTTGTGGTAAATAGGGACCGCATAAAAAAATCGTACAAAATTTTTTAAAAATTTACACATAAATACTTACATATAACAAACAACTTTGCCGACATACCACAGATTTTTTTTATGCGGTGGAGAGGGACTGCATTAAAAAAAGTCGAACTTGAATAATATGTCAGCTGTTTACTAAATTTATGAGAAAGTACTTCCAAACAAAATGCATGATTTAGTTTCGCATAGAAACATTTCAAAAACATTTAATTTCTCCTTGTATATGGAGAAGTTTTCAAAATGCACATACGCAATTCATCGTTACTCAACGTAATCTAAAGCACGCATCTTTCTGCGATGAATTAGTTCAAAATTGTTTTCGTCACTAGAAGATACAATTTCAATTGATTTTGTTTTTGGCGCCATAAAGTAAATGATAAGTTTTTGCCACGATGGTTGGTTGGACAGTTACTTGTAAAGGTCACGATAACCAGATATGAATGATCGAAGCTCTTTTTGGAATTTCAAACTCCGTTCGTAATTGATATATATTTTTTAAAAATGCGCTATTCAGATTTGGTGGAGAGCGGGATCACTACACAGATTTTATCCAATCTCAAAGAACCCGGCTCTTCTTATCCGTATTCATAATATACTTAATTATTGATATTGTTACTGTCATTGAAATGTTTGTTTTCTATTAAGGGCGTGCTGCTGGAGCGTTGCGTGAAAGCAAATTAACGTGCATTGTCAAAAGACTGTTTACAACAAATGAATAGGGCGTCTTGAATTGTATATATGTGCATTGATAGAAATTATTATGAGGCGCCAATCCATTAAAATCATATATCGCAAAAAAAAAAGACAGCGAAAAAAATTCTTTCAAAACAAATTGCACAAAAATAAAGTCGCATAAAAATGAACCATACAAAATACAGTTTCTACTGCATATAATTCCTTTATTAAAATCCAACGCTGTTTTTGAGTTCAATGTTAATAAAAAAAATCAAATTAACCCCGAAGGGATCTTCACTCCCTAACTAGGGTTTTGGAAAGGGGATGGGGGTGTATTTCAGATTCCATGCCTAGATACCCAATTAATGCAATCCTGTTGTAGGGAAATAATGAAATTAGGGATTTAATCAAATACTCCAAGGGCTATGATCAATTCATGGAGGATGTTACAAAAAAACGTGTCATTTCCTTAAAAAAAAAGTGATTTGATCAAATCCTCCAACTGTTTTACTGAAAAGACGAAATGAACAAGTCAGAGAACTCGCACATCTCTATTTTCGCTTGTTACCACTCTCCTTTAACTCCTCTCCCTTCCCCTCTGGCATCCGTGGTGTGGCAAGTAATCAACATTATGCGAGGAAGTTTGCGTGCATTTTTCTTATTGTTTTCTATATTTCGAGTATTTTTGGCCTCAGTAGCCTGGCGGTCACGGTAACGGACTCGAGGCCGGCGTGTCATGAGTTCGAACCTAGTACCACTGTAGACCCGCCGTGTAAGAGGAGCGATGCACGTTAAATCTGTCGAGTGCTCAAACGTTCTCCCATTGGTTTTTTTTTTGGGGGGGTAGTTAGGAGAAGGGAATGACAGAGCTCAGGTGCCGGCCTCGTCACTTGACCATGGATCAAAATACTAGGTTGAGTACTACTGAAATACTATACTACTGAAGAGTGTGACGTTAATATTCACTCACTCATTTCGAGTATTTTTTAAATACCCTCCTACCGAAAAATGAGCAGATATAGACCAAAATTGTATCTGAAGGACGTTTTAATGAAACTATCAGAACGTTTTTGAAAAAGAAACACCTTTGTGGACTCTCAAAAGGAATCGAAGAAGCTGTAATATTCAGTGATTAATTAAAATTAGCACCACTACTTACACTGCAACGGATGATGGGAGAAAAAATGCGATGCTATTGAAGTAGGTACTAAAAGGTTTTATTTTGAAGAGAATATCCGAATCTGATCCAATTAACGGTAAATTTTTATCGTATATTTCGGGAAACCCCTCAGTCAATATACCACGGAGGAAGAGATAAAAAGCTGTATAGATTGAAATACCTAATACCTATTTCAGTTGTACCAGAGTTTTTAAAGTTATGCAAAGTATGTCAGTCAAAAAAATTTTATTTCCCCATACAAAGCAATCGTTATTTGCCCAATCGTGCTTAGCGACTTCAATCAAAGTGGCCAAGTTAATTTAGTTGACTTACAGTTGACCTCAGACAGAAAGTACTGACGGCTATTAAACTATCGTGACCATAAGACGAAATTCAACTTTATTCGACCGTTGACTTCACAAAGATCTTCTGAAGTAACAAAGGAGCTATTAAAATATTTTAAGAAGTAGGTTGTCCCCTCGTATGCTACAAAGCTACAAGGGTTGTGAGTTTACAGCTGCTGTCATACAAGAATTAACAAGCTTGTGGCCAACGTGCAAAATTATAAATGTTAATACTGGACATCCAGCTAGTCATGGATTCCTTGAGCGATCAAATCATGATGTTGAAGCTATTTTATGTGCTTTGCTAATTGACAACCGCAAATAAATATTGGGTATAAGTTCTCACTTTGTTCAATTTCTAAAGAATTCCTCTTTTTATCAAACTATTAAACGATCACTTGGAAAGCTTTATGTGGAACAGAACACAGAAAACAGTACTTCAATCTAGACATATTCCGAAAGTTACTTAAAAAATGTGTTACAAATAATTTGGATCTGCTTCTCAAATAGAAGGACTTTGATATTTTAGCACCAAAAGACTTACCAGAAGCTTCCTTAGAAAACAACAACGGTGCTTCAGCTTCGAAATATCTACAAGCATCTGACTAAATTGATTTACAATGCTTAAACTCCAAATGATCTGTGAATAGTTATATAAATCAGTTAAACATAACACTTTAATGTCACATGGTCTATCAACAGCTGATTTACTTTACAAAAAGGCTATAAATTCATGTGATCTGCGAGAAAATGATTCTTTATTGACAATAAAACAATACAGTGGGTATGTTAATAATTCTACTTCAACTCCTGTTTCAACAGTTTAAACATACGTAATGTTACTGGAATCAGAACGGGAAGTATCAGTTAGTGTCAGTTAAACATGTTTTGTGTTTTTTAAACATATAATCAACGGCCCATTCATGATAAATTTGTAAAAATATGGTGCACGCAGTATGTGGGACTACAGTAAGAGAAGAACGATATGGATCGAAAATTCTATGCTGTTTACATGTTAAAAAGAAGAGAATAGTAAAGATCAAAGGGAAAATGCTGCAAAAAACCTGAAAAAATAACAGAAAAAACTGAAGGAAGGTTTTTTTGAAGAAGTTTAATATTATGTGTTAGTGAAATCCACAAGTTCGGTGCATGTACCTAAGATAAAGATCTATTAGATGGGAACAACATAGTGGAGATCGTATTACATTAAAAAACATTTATGCCAAACTGGGCGTGTAGGGTTGCCGAGATTATTCCGAATCACATAAGAATACAGGGTCGCAAATGCCGTATTTGCGAGATATGTTGCAGAGAGGCAAAGAAAAAGAGCAAAAAACAAGAATACATTGATGAGACATAAAACATTTTATTGAAAGAGTGCAAAACAATTTCAAAATTACGACCAGAATTCGTCTGACAGGTCTGATAGAAGAGCTGAATGAAATTTCATTCTGGAAGATTCCTCGCATGTCACGTATCATCCCAGCAGCTACAGATATTCAAGCGATGAGAACTTCAACTGAAGGAAAGAGCGTCTCGCGTAAACCCAACTCTTCAAGTGAAACCAGAAGAAATCCAAGCACAACAGGTCCAGTGATTTGTCAGACCAATGAACAGAGCCATCACGATCTATCTACCACTGTCCAAAAATTACGTAGAGGTGTCGGTGGACGTGAATTCCGAATTGTGTTGAACTCCCGTCATGCTGGTACCGCTTAGAGCCGCTCAACGACGGAAGAACATGTGCTGCGTCATGAAGTTCGGGCAGGACTTGTTGCAAGAAGATCAGATATACCCTACCATTAAAAGAACTGGACAGAAGGTACGGTTCCATGAGGTAGTCTCCAAGAATGCCGACCCAAACTTTGGCAAGTGAGGCAGTGAATGAATATTAACGTCGCATTGTTCAGCTACACTAGGGCTTTTGGCGACGGACTACGTAATTTTGAACCATGCTCAAGTGACTTGGATTACACCTGAGCTGGCACCCCCTCTCCAAACTATCGCGCCACACCAACGGGAGGACGTTTCAGCTCTCGACAAATTTATTGTGCATCGCTGCCCTACACGGCCCAAACTTTGGCGAAGAAACGCTGTTGAGGTACGCACGGTTGTGTACGATGAGGGTGATGTACATCTTACTATACTGGAATGCTCAGTGATAGAATGCTAACTAATTGCTACAAAATAAATTCTACTCAATTCATGATTCCACCTACCAGATACTTTTCAGGCTTTTAATTATATTCTAAATATATTTAAAAATTTTAGTGAGTTCTGCTTATTAATTCTAAAATTCTAACAGAGATTTCTAGTGAGCAAACAAACACCAATATGATTACAGCAGAACTATATAAAGCAGAGCTGAATCAGATCGAAACTTAAACAATTTTTCTTGTTAGAGTGGGAGTGCCATCTATTGCACGTTTCACCACAGAAGGCTCTCCAAAGCCCACTCATAAGCATAATGCTGATTAAAGGTTGCTGTTTCTGTTCATTTTATTTGCATTTTTGCCTCATAGCTTGCAACTACGGCATTTTCGACTCCGCATTCCAGTGAGATTCCGAATCGTCTGTGCACCCCTTAAACATCCTGAAATTGTGTTGATCAGGTAGAGTCACCCTGTATAAGCTAAGTATGGAATTTCGAAGTCTAATTTCTCCAAATTGACTGGCCATGCTGCGATATTTCAATAAGAGTCCCTAATGAAGTACATTTCCATACACTGTTTCGTCCCCAAATGAGTTTTCTAATTCCGGCCCTCCTTTTGTGATGTCATCACGTTGGTGTGAGCAATTGTTTTTTACTAATGTTACGCTTCTCGAAGCAGCACGAGGTTATTGGCGATAATCCTTGTAATTTCTGTCGTGGGAGAGGCACAAAGAAAGAGATGACATTTCAGTTATCGTTAACACGTACGTTATTGTGCGACAGGGTTTCTCAAACTGTGGGGCACACCTCCCTAGGAAGGGGAGCGTGATAACCCAATGAGGGGACCGCGAGCCTATTGAAAAGTCGAAAGCAAAAGATTATTTGCAAAAATTATTAATTTACTGAAAGTAAACAAACAAAATACATATACATTCTGACATAATAAAAAATTAAATACACATTTAAACTGATATAATACTCGTGTAAATATATCAGTACTATCTGCACAGTGTATTTAATAATTAAGTTAACAATACTAAAGTAAGAACAACTTTATTAATTACCAGTGACTGACTCCATGGTCTTGTCATATATAAAATTATATGCAAAAATTTACACTTGTCTTGATAGTATGTACAGTTTATAATTAATTTTTTAAAAGCTGAATAAAAATTACGGGATTCGATCCCAAGTGCCACCGTTTAACATGTAGATGACGCTATGGGGTAAATTGGGGGGAGGGGGTAGAAAATGAACAAATAATCAAATCCTTTGAAATAAGTAAATCCTTTGCAAATACTGTCAAAGTTATTTCATTGCATTCCAAATCTTCTTTCAGATTAATTTTATGGATAGCAGCTCACAGAAAATTTCGTACTTCAGAAAGATGTATATATACGTCCAGGCAATTAGCGCACTCGCTGAGACATTAATATACGCGGGTGGCACTTGTTAAAGTCGTAATTTTGGTTTAGCGTCAAAGTATAGCATTATTGAATTCAATACATTGTTATTCGGAGGGAGGGGGGAGGGGAATTGAATACTGAGTTGCAAATATTGAAAGTTTGAGAAGTACTCTTGTACTGGTTTCAGAATTTTGAAATCCGACCACAATAGCGGTCGTGTTTCTCCGGAGTACGACATTAATAAGTAATCAAAGAATGTGTGTGTGTGTGTGTTTCATATATTGAAAAAATTATTATTCCCTAATTTCTTTTTAAATTCCATCTATTAGCTCACACTCTCTATGTATTTATTTATCTTGGTGGGATTTTCAATCGTTAATAAAACACATTTTAAAGCTCTCGACTGAGCTGAAATTTTATATACATGATTATGTTGGATACAGTAATTTAATTATAATTAATAAAAATTAATTTATTAAAACTAATTATTCAAAGCAATACAAATGCAGCCACGTTGGTATCATTTTTGGTGACTTAGCGACTATTTTGGCGACTTGTGTCAAAACTTGAAAATGTTTTTTTCAAACATTCTTAAACTTTTGATCACCCCCTTTATGTATCAGGAGGTGGCATCGCAAACCACAAAATTTTGAAAATCTCTCCCCGACTTAATATATATATATATATATATATATATATATATATATATATATTATATATTCTTGATTAAAATATGTTCTAGTATATTTTCTTCATTGTGGAATATTTAGTAATCTAGTCTAGCATGACACATCTTTCAATTTTTCCATGAGGCCTTTCAGAGTTTATCACCATTACATGAGAGTCCGCGGACCCCAGAAAGGTATATATATATATATATATATATATATATTTGCATTTGATTAGAGTTAATTAAGTGGTCGTGACCAAAAAATAAAAGGGGCTTGTTCGTGATCACATCATTTATTTGAGCATGCTCCTTGTATAATACCATAATATGAGAGAGGTACTATTTAAGTATCAAGTTTTTATTTACAGGGAAGAAAAGGGAAAAGCACATTAGGAAAAATACAGTCACGTTTTTAAGCAAAGGGAATGTTGCTCATGTTGTTATCCTGGGATACACATGAAAGGCGAAAGATGGGAGAACAGAAATATACAATACAAACACAAAAAAGTATAGACTTTTTATTACAAATGATGATCCCGGCTTATAACAGAAGAGGTGCTCTGCTTTCCTCTTGAGATAGGAATCCTTTTCAGGCAAAAGTCTGACTTGTTTTCCAAAGATATATCATTGACTTATTCGGGATTTGAGCCCGAGCACATTTCATTACATGCCGTGGGTCATAACCACCATTCTGGCTAGACGGTGGCAAAAGATAATACACTGCTGGCCACCGTAAATGCAACAACATGAAGGAAACATGCAAATAACATGAAATTTACAATAGGCATTAGCGGAGGTGAGATATGCAAATGATTAGAATTTCAGAGCAGACGCACAGTATGCGCGCCTGTGGCGCCACCTCAAAGCGCTATTTAAGGCTTGAAGATTTTGACGATTTCAAGTTCGGCAATTAAGTTTTTCTTGCGGTTTTTTTTCAAAAAATGATCAGTTATGTCTCGTAGAAAACAGCGATCAGCTTTTGATCAAGTATCCGAGTTCGACAGAGGAAGGATAGTGGCCTACCGAGAGTGTGGATTATCTTTCAGAGAAATCGGTAGTCGCGTGTTAGACGAAACGAAACAATTGTAATGCGGATATATGGCCGTTGGATGCAGGATAGTACGGCGGACAGACGTAGTCGACCCTCAGTGCACCACTTCACGTGAGGACAGGCAAATTATGCGCATGGCAGCGATAGATCGCTTATCCACATCACGAACCGTAGCAGACCACATTGAGTCTGTAACGCATCATTCAATGTCTGCGCGTACCATTCGACGCCGTTTACAGCAGAGTGATCTGTCCGCAAGACGTCCATTGCTTGGTCTACCCTAGACACAGAACCTCAGACGTCTCCGCCGACAATGTTGCGATGAATGAAGGATGTAGGCAACAGAATGGAATGAAGTTGTCTTTACTGACGAGTCACGCATCTGTCTGCCACACCACGATGGTTGGATTCGAGTCTGGAGACACCGTGAAGAGAGGATGCTGAACAGCTGCGTTATGCGCCATCACGCTGGTCCTGCACCGTATATTATGGTATGGGGCGGTATTGGATATAACTCTCGTACTCCTCTAGTACGCATTTCCGGTACTTTAAACAGCCAGCGCTACATATCCGAGGTGTTGGAGCCAGTTGTCCTTCCTTACCTTCAGAGCTTGGCCACAGCCATATTTCTACAGGATAATGCACAGCCCCACATGGCATTCATTTTCCAAAGTTTCTTCGTCAATCACCGGATTGAATTGCTTCCCTGGTCGGCTCGCTCTCTGAATCTTTCGCCGATAGAAAACATGTGGTCCATGGTTGCTCAACGACTGACCCAGATTACACTCCCAGCTGCCCCACCAGATCAACTTTGGCAACGTGTGGAAGCTGCTTGGTCTGCTGTACCCCAAGAACACCACATCCAAAGTCTCTTTGAATCAATACCGAGGTGAGTGGCAGCAGTGATCTCCAACAATGGCAGCTACTCTGGCTACTGATTCTGGCAGGAACCACACTTCACAGAAGTCTATAAATTTAATCATTTGATACTTGGTTATATACAAAAAAAATTTTGTGCTATCTCTTGTCTTTTTTTGGTGCTGCATATACGGTGGCCAGCAGTGTAGTAAGTTATAAAAAGGACACTATACTGCTTAAGGAATATTAATCCCGTTTTTGTAAGGCATATGAAAACAATTAATGTCCTTGTATTTCCTGGAATCGCTAATAAAGCTATCAAAAATTTAAGGATAAAGGAATCTGTAATAAATATATATCAACATAATGTTTTTTTAATGCTTTAGAAAAAAGATAAATTGATACGCGTTTCGAAACAGATTATTAAGATTTATGAATTAGATGTTATAAATATAGGAGATTCAAACTATGCGTAGATATCAATTTAAGTTAGTACATGCATATTTATATTGATATACACACACAGGTGGTTATCGAATTGATGGAAAAACCTGTGAATAAAAGTAATATCTTTGAATGCGCTTCATAAAAATCAAAAAGTAAGAATGACTTCCAATTCTCATAAGCAAAAAGTGTACATTCTGGTAGTATGTAGTACATTTATTGAAGAGCTGAAAGTTTTGAATTTTTTTCAAAAGCTTAAAATGTTAGATCTCTCAGACTTTCAAAGAGGTCAAATTATAGGAGCCCACCTATCGGGAGCAAGAGGGACCGAAATATCCCAACTCTTAAGCGTTTCTTGAGGTACGATGACAAAAGTCATGACAGCATACACTCGATGTGGCAACACAAGTTCGGCAAAGCAAAGCAGTGGATGGAAAGAAAAGCTCAGTGAAAGAGACCAACGCATAGTAAAATCCAAAAAGCGAAAAATTGCAGCAAAGTGACCGCAGAGCTCAATCAGCATCTGGATTCTCCAGCACCAATTATTAGAATTAGATGATAAATTCATAAACAAAACATTTACAGCAGAGATGGCAGTAATGTATGTTCTCTATATAATTTAAAATTTGGGGACACATTACCCTAAAAATGACGATTTTAACGAAATTTTTTATTGTCTTATTTTAGTTGTGTGACTTTTTTAAATATGTTTATAAAATTTGGTAGCTTTAGCTGCATTTTTTTGCGAGTTATTTAAATTTTTTTAACAGTATGTTGAAGCGAAACCGAAATTAAAAGATATGCCGTCTGCTTCTTATGCAGACGCTATCATCCTAGCCTAAACAATTTCGATTGATTTACTTTTACACGCGATTCTAAAGCTTTATACATTAATTAGAAGAGAAGTGAATTAATTCGTTTGTTTTTATGCAAGAGAGAAACGTTATTCCATTTTGCTTTGCATCCTCTTTTCTTATTCTAAAACCATTAGTATCAAAACTAAAGGCTTTTTTCTCTCAAAGCCAATTATCTAATCAATTTATTTCTTTATAATTTTAAATATTCGTTTGAATATCTTTTTATTAATAAGTAAACTTTAATTCATCATTCCTAGGCAAAAACGATCGAGTCTTGTTAGTAAACAAAAAGCTAACAAGAGATGGTGCAGTGAACACTACAGTCATGAAACTGATGTTTTCAGAAAAGATAAAACTTCTATTTCCTCAGCATTACCAGAAAGAAATATGAGATGCCAAACTTTAAAAGACAGCTGCCTGAACGGTTTTGAAAATTCTGAAGCCCCTCATTATGTGATAATGGATGTACAGTTTTTAAAAGGACTTTTAAAAAACTTATTGTGTGATGTTTGCAAATCATATTCACTAAAAATTGACATTGGTGAAAAGCTTGGATTTTCCAGAAAAATCTCTGTATTTTGCACTTCTTGTGATATAATTAAATCAAGTAACTTTACATCCAGACGATTTCTGACAGGGAAGGTAATGAAAACCAATCATTCGACATAAACATGCGCATGGTGCAATCATTTTTAAGTTTTGGGAAAGGCTATTTAGCTATGGAAAAATTTTGTATGTTAATGAATATTGATTTACCCTCAAGTAGAACATTCAATATATATAACAAAATGTTATGTAAATCTTTGGTTAGATCTACAGTAAAAAGCTTGAATGATGTTCGAAGTCAGGTGAAAAGTGCTTATCAAAGTAATAGTACCATTACTGATATAGATGTTACTTTTGATGGCACTTGGTTGACTCAGGGACATTCATCTCAAATAGGTGT
Organism: Trichonephila clavipes; assembly: GCA_019973935.1. Taxonomy (NCBI): domain Eukaryota; kingdom Metazoa; phylum Arthropoda; class Arachnida; order Araneae; family Nephilidae; genus Trichonephila; species Trichonephila clavipes. The sequence continues at coordinate 62,545 of BMAU01002887.1, read as the reverse complement.
AGGTTGCGTGATTGACCTTCTTACCGGATTTGTCATGGATTTTTCTTTTTTTTTTGAAATTATGTCGAAACGCTGCATTGAATGTGAACACGCAAAATCTGGTTTGGGAGAAAATTCAGCAGAATTTCTTGTGTGGTATGAAGGACATATATCTTCATGTGCTATCAATCACGTAGGATCATCTTGTGCCATGGAACAAGAGGCTGCTCTTAAAATATGGCAAAAATCTGAAGATAGTGGTTTTCGATACACGACACTATTGTCTGATGGTAATGCAAAAACATATCAATATTTAAATACTAAGGAAGTTTATGGTCCTGAGATAAAAATAAAGAAAGAAGAGTGCATAAACCATGTTAGCAAGAGGCTAGGTACATCTTTACGAAAAGCTGTTAAAGAATGATGGGCAAGAGGTGTTTCCTTGGGAGGGAAATCCCGTGGTAGTTTAAAGGAAGAGACAATTAAAAAATTGTCACGTTACTATCAAAATGCGATTCTCTCGAACAAAGGTGACGTAGAAGCAATGAAAACTGCAATTTATGCAACATAGTTTCATAGTATATCAACGGACCAAAAACGTCAACATTTTAAATGTCCGACTGGAAAAGGTTCTTGGTGCTTTTTCCAGGCGGCCCTTGCTCGTGGTGAAGTACCGGGTCCTCACGTGAAGCATGTGAGACACCCTTGAAGGAAACTCATTTAGCCAAAATTATGCCAATATCTCAAAGATTGGCTTCAAATGAACTCCTTCAAAGATGCATAAGATGTGTGACACAAAATGCAAACGAGAGCCTTCACAGCATCATATGGGGTAAATGTTCAAAAGAAACGTCAGCGACACTGCGTCGAGTAACTATTGCTGTTTGTGAATTCAATTTTGGTACAAAAAAACATTAGAAATTTTGCAAAAGGAAAATGGGCTTGCTTCAAATAAACAGTCAAAAATGTTGGCTGTTTGACGAGACTACCGTAGAGTTTATCAGAGGAAAAGAAAAAGATTTGCTGTGTACGCAATTGCTCGGAAAAAAATTGCGTTAGCAAAAAAGAGGCGAAACGCCTCATTCATTAAAAAAGAAGGAATCACATATGAACGGGGTGGTTTTTAATAATATTTATTTACAATTATAATATGAACATAAAATGAATGCTTTATAATTTCAAAAGAATTGGTTAGTGCATTTGATATATATTGTAATATTTTAATACATTTAATTTTAATATATTTATTTAATAATATTTAATAACTTTTAGATTATATTACTGTCTTAAACAATTTACTATGACCTATATATAAATTGCAATATATGTAAGAATGAAGGCCAAGGGAGGGGTTTAGTTCTTTCATGTATTTTATTGACTTTCAAAGGTTTAAATGTTTTTCACGACTTTAAATTTTTCATCGTGATCATATATTTAAAATGCTAAGGCCTTTTTTGTATTCATTATAAATCTTTGAAACTTTTCCTGGTTGTTTTGTATAAAATGTTTGATAATTCTGTGCATAGCTTAAGGATTTATAAGAAGAGCTACTTTTTAAAAGATCCATAAAGTTAGATACATATATTTTTTTTTTACTGTTTTGTATCACTTCATTCCATTTAATCTTAATTTATTTCCTTTTTAATATGTGCTAATTCAGCATGAATTTTGCATTAAAAATGCTTAGTACAACTTGAATTTTAATATGTATTAGAATGGATAGTATATTTCAGCTCTTTGAATTATTTTTTTTATTTCAAAAACTTTAAATTGCTTTTTCTCAGCTTCTTATTTTTCATGATGATCATGTGTTTGAAATGCTAAGGCTTTTTTTATATTCACTATAAAATGTTGAAACTTTTTCTGGTTGTTTTAAATAATATGTTTGATAATTCTGAGCATGGAATAAGTATTTAGAGGAACAGTTATTTTTTTAGAAATCTATAAAGTTAGATATAGCTGTTTTTTTACTGTTTTTATAGTGTCTAAGAGAAAAAAAATTCTAAAAATAAAAGTATTATTTGTAATACTAATCCCATGCACAGAATTGTGGGAAATACTTTCAGGAATATCAGAAAAAAAATAGATCAAAAATATTCAAATTTGCAAAAGTAGTAGGAATTTTAATAACTTTAAATAATTTTAAAAATTTAAAAATTTAAAATTATTGTTTGTTTAAAAATAGTATTTTCCTTATGAAATGTTTATTATAGATGTGTTCGAATACAGTGCATGTAATTTTATTGTTATAACTATCTAAGTAAAAGAAATTGTGTACAGGGTACCGTGTCCCCTTAAAACAAAAATATTTTGCTTTGAAGTATTTACATTCATGTAGACATCTATCCCAAATCCTTTTAGAGGTTTCTTTTGTGAACACAAAAATTGTAAGAATGGAGCTCGATTTTAGGTGGCAACAGTTTCTAAATGGTTGGTATTGAAAACAAGCTTATTCAAGGAGAAGGACATAATAAACAGTGAGGAGATGGTTTAAATTCCTTACGCTTGATCATTCTTACCCATGCTTACAAAACACTTGAATTTTTACCGGTATATTAAAAAAAAGATTTTTTGCTGAAATTGTCGAATCTGCCACTGGCACACCAAATTTTGAAAAATAGCCAATTTGGCGCGTTTTTGCGTGTTGTGTTTTGGAATAGAAACCCATGGATTTGGCAATTTTGACCCTTTATGAATTTGATGAGAAAAACTTGGTGGAAAAAGTGGCCTAAACGATAATCCAACCAAGTTGCTTTTTTTCCTACAATGATTTTATCTTTTACTGTAATCGAGCAACCATGTGTAGTTCTATACAAAGTTTTAATGGATATGGTGTAAAAGTAAAAGAATAAAATAGTTGTAGCAACAATAGTAAACAAAGAAGTGTTGGGCTTCAATTTGGCGGTAAGCACACGAAAACATAATCACTTGTTTGTCCTCTTCATGATAATCGCGCTAAGAATTCTGGTTGTTTTCATGGTCACATTGTACAGTCACGTGAACCTATCAACCAATCATCAGATTCTCATGTAAACGGGCTGAAATGAAAATACCAGTAAAATGCTGGTTTTTCTCCCCTATTCCAAATCGTTGGTAATTTGCGGGTTTGCATGTAAATGCGTCTTATGAGGCAAACTTTGTTTTCTGCAGGAGATGGAATTTGCCAGGAAGATAATGAACTGTCCAACCACGGTTCAATAAACACAAGAATAAAGTTAAACAACTGTCTTGACCCGCACGGTTACGTGATTTCAATATAATTGAACCATTTTGGCAGTGTTTCTCAAACTGTGGGGCGGCCCCCCCTAAAGGGGAATTGATAAACCTACAAGGGGACACGAGCCTACCGAAAATTACAGAATAAAAAAATTTATTTACTAGAATGAAATAAAACAAAATACACTTTCTGACATAATAAAAAATACCCATTTACATTGATATAATTTATAAATATCATCTGTGATATTATGTCATCAAAAATAAAAGCTTCTACTTCAAAACCTCATTACCTATCTTTGATACTATAACCAAACAAAGAACATTTTATTTGATTTGCTGTAATCTCATGATGAGAGATTTTTTATTACGTTTTCTTTTCAAACCTAAAATACTACTCTTTCAAGTAAAAAACAAAACCCAGACCCAAAATCAAAAAATTTTAGGAAGATAAAAAATTCTTCCATTTTATATTATTGAAATATTGTACATTAGATGTAGGCAGCAGAATGTTTTTTCTGCGGTTTGACCTTCGAACTTACTTGTACGCTTAGTTACGTCCCTGCTCTTATGTATTTGTTTTTTCATTTAGGGAAGTTGTAAATAAACTATTTTTGCTGCGCTTTTTTCCTTGTAATTTTTTTATAATTTTTGGAAAAGCACACAGAGCACTTTTAAGGATTACTAGTACAATATTTATATTTATGAGTATTTCCAAACAAATAATGAAAAACGTTTTTACACAATTTTTAGAACATCCATATTGCATTAAATACACTTTTAATCTGGCAGTGGTCACGCCGAGCACAGAGTGCATGAAAACGGTAATTCTGGCAAAACTGTTTAGTTGTTACCAATGGCCCTGACACTATCCCCCAGTTTGACAGTCTCAACGTGAACTAAAATACTTTTGTCATATATCTCCCTCTTTTTTTGGGTGTGAAAAAACGTTTTTTTACAGTCTTAAGGTACTTGTTTTGACTGAGATCTCGGTGCGACCACTTTTTTTTAAAAATATTTTCTGTGTTCATGCTACATCCCCCTCCTATGAATAACTCAGTGATTTTGATTGCCTTATTGTACGACTTATTGTGGCTTGGTAAATGAGCATCATGTGCAGATAAATATTTGGTTAATGATTAGAATATATATATATATAAATTGATATCTTAGATCTCTATTAAAAGAAGTTAAAACTGATTTAAAAAATGGATGAATCGGTTGAAATAATATTAAAGTAAATTTGAGAAAAGCGATGAATACGAAACGAAAGAAAAATTTTCAAATGCTACCAAAAGAACTCCATCAACTAAAATATGAAGCCATAAGTATCAGAAAACACACTTTGTCAAAAACACACAAACAAGCAAAAGTTCAACATGCTGTTTGTCGAACATCAAAGAACAGTAAAATTACAATACCTTGAAGAAAATATGACAGTTTTGCTTGCAAATAAGATTCCTGTAATGTTAGCGAAAAGTGTGTGTTATTTGTGTCTTTTTTAAGGTCACGCACAAATGAAACATTTTAGTTCAGTTTTCTGGGATTTTTTCCTAAAATTATCAAAGAAAAATTAAAAAAGTCCTTAAAAGTAGGGGTAAGTATATTTTCTCTTAATTAAATTATTCACTGGAGTTACTTTTTTATTGTGTACCATAAAATTAATTATAAAAAAAGGATTGGGGTGTCCCAATAACCCCGATCGATCAATATTATCGAATGCGCGCCTGCTCCGGAGTTAAAACATGTAGAATTCTTTTCGCTTTAAATATTAAAAATAATGCAATTATTCTTCATCGGAATTTTATATTATTGTTCACATTGCTCAACATCAATTCTAAATACTAGTTCTGGGAGGCTTAAAATTACAGTTCACTTTAAACTAATTATAATTTGAGCAATCATTTAAAAATAATTATTTTACATTTTTGTAAACATTGTCGCGCACTTGGCTTTACTCTTAGAATTCAGCGATTATATCAATAATATTTTATTTCTTATAAATGAACTCGTGCAAAGAGCGGTGCTTTAGCCGATATACTTTTAATATATCAGTGCTGCACAAAGTATTTTATAACTAAATAATTAATATCTATTTAAGAACAAATTTACTTCCATGGGCTTGTCTTGCACAGCGAAGTTTTTCAAAGGAATTCTTTTGATTAGAAATTGACCCCCTGAGTTCTTTTTCGATATTTAACTCATATCTTTATTTTGTCTTTTAAGCAGCCACTGCATTTTGCAATGTGTTCCAACTTAAAAATTATTGAAAGGAAAAATAACATAATAATTATCCTATTATTTATTTTTTTTTTTTTGCCTCAAAGTAACATATACAAAATTTAACACTTACGGTATTAATTTGTACGCGGTTTGTAATAAAGATTGTAGCTGTAGCGTCAAAGTGCATTATCATTGTATTTAGTATATTATTAATGTACAAAGGGGGAGCGATAAAAATTGTGATTGAAAAGGGGGTGCTAGTATTGAAAATTTGAGAAGCAGTGCATTATGGTCTATTTTAGAACGTTTAACACGGAGTCGATATCCTCCACCGGCATCTCTCCCAGAACTTTCACAATATCTCTGAGTAGTACAATATTTCTCTCAACACCATTCAGATTTTGTATGAATCAATTGCTAGGCGAAATCAGGTTGTATTTTTTGCCAAAGGTAGTCCAAAACTATACTAATAAGAAATTCGTTATAAATCTAAAGTGCTTCCATTACTTTTTGACCATGTGTATACTTGAATAGAGCTGCGTGATCGGATTTGTTCAATAAATACATGAATTTATTTCGAAGTATATAAATAGTGATCTTCAAAACTTAAAAATCTACAGAGAAAAGATTGATGAAGAACGACTCAGCAACTGAGTTATCGTCTTTTGTCTGTCATCATTTCCTGGAATACTTGAGCTATAAACATCGTTCACACAATTCTATTACTCTTCTTATGCTTTGATTTATTTAGTTTTTTTCTAGTTTTTACTGGTGAGTGAATGAAAGTTAACATCACACTTATTTCAGCTATTAGAAGGCGTTCAGTGACGAACCTTGTAATTTTGAACCATGTTTAAGTTACAAAGACGACAAACCCAGCTAGCAGCTCATTCTTCAAGGTTCCACAACACACCAACGGCAGTATGATTGAACCTTGACGTATTTAATGTGCATCAGCCCCTTCTTCACGTCGGGTTCTTCGTGGAATAAGACTAACTCATGACACGCCGGCTACGAGTCCGTTACCTTGAGCACTAGGTTACCACGGGCACCTTGTTCCTTTTGGAAAAACCTTTCTGCTTGCACATAAGTAAAGGGTGTTTTTTTGAGAGGTATAGAAATTTAAATTGCAATAAAACAACGATGTATTATTCGATTGACATGATTTTTTTTTATTCGAAAGATAATCTTGTGGCATTACATTTTAAATATGATTTCTGGCATAGGACTGCCACGGCCGGCTCGGATGTAGTCCAATCTGGACGTCCAATTTTCGATGACTTTTTCCAACATTTGTGACCGTATATCGGCAATAAGACGGGGAATGTTGTCTTCCAAATGGTCAAGCGTTTGTCGCTTATCCACATAGACCAATGACTTTACATAGCCCCACAAAAAATAGTCTAGCGGCGTTAAATCACAAGATCTTGGAGGCCAATTCACAGGTCCAAAACGTGAAATTAGGCGGTCACCAAACGTGTCTTTCAATAAATCGATTGTGGCACGAGCTGTGTGACATGTTGCGCCGTCTCCTGGACATCATGATTGTTCAATTTAGGAATGAAAAATTTAGTAATCATGGCTCTATACCGATCCCCATTGACTGTAACGTTGTGGCCTTCATCGTTTTTGAAGTATTCCACCAGCCCATAAAGCGCACCAGAAAGTCAGTTTTTCTGGATGTAATGGTGTTTCGACATACACTTGTGGATTAGCTTCACTCCAAATGCGGCAGTTTTGTTTGTTGACGTAGCCATTCAACCAGAAGTGCGCTTCCTCGCTAAACAAAATTCGCTTATGAAAATCGACCATTATTTTCGAAATAAAATTGCACAATTTGAAAGCGTTGTTCAGGCGTGAGTCTATTCATGATGAATTGCCAAACCAAACTGAGAATAAATCACTTGACAGCTGTGAAATCGGTCGCTATCTTGGAAAGTAATGCCAACTTAAACTTCTATACCTGGACAAAAAACACTCTCTATTTTCTGATAGAATGGTTAGCTAAAAAATCATAGTTTAAAAAATTTATAAAACATGCTTTTATAATTAATCGAACTAAGTTGTAGTTTAACACTTGAATCGCAAAACCTTGAAATGAAATCTGGAATTAGTCACCAGATGTGGAATGGGATCTAAAAATATGGAATCCTTAATCCTGACGCTCCTGATCAAGGCAATGGAAAAAATTATGAAATTATAGCATTGCCATCAGCCCTTGACAAGTATTCAAAATTTCGAATTAATCTGACTTTTTAAAGTGGGTAAAAGTTGAGTTCAAAGATTCCGTTACATACAAGTGACGCTTAGAAAAGCGTGTTGAATATTTCGTAGAAATAGTAAGATAATAGTTTCAAGAAATAGATTAATTTCTTTTTGTTCAATTAGAGTCGTAGAAATTCAATTGTCTAAAAGAAAGATTGATTGTTAGAACCTAACCAATTTTCGATAATACAAATTTATTTTTTATAATAACTGATTTTAAAGAGAAATATTATTTCCTGTAAAATAATGGAAGAATAAAAATAAGTAAAGCGGTAAAAATTTGGCTATCATGACCATTACTATTTTTTTCTTCTCCGACGTGACGACTTTTAGCCATGGCATATTAAATGTGCATCTGCGCTTTTACATGACGAGTCTTAAGTGGCACCAGGACACAAATTCGCAACTACCGTTTGCGCGTCCATGACCATTTCAATTTAGCTATCACGACAACTCTCTTCAGTCTAAATAGATGTTACTCTTAATAAGTACGCAGGGGTCCTAACGAAACTTTTTTCACGAGATTCTCTCATGTGTATTTTTACGTAAATCGAAGTGTATGGATTTTACGCTATCCGTTTAAAGAATAAACCTGCTCCTTAAGATTGATTGAATATTAACGTCGCACTGTTCAGCTACATGAGGGCTTTTGGCGACGGACCACGTAATTTTGAACCATGGTCAAGTGACGTGGACGACACCTGAGCTGGCACCCCCTCTCCTAACTACCACACCACACCAACGGGAGGACGTTTCAGCTCTCGACAGATTTAACGTGCATCGCTGCCCTACACGGCGGGTCTTTAGTGGTACTGGGCTCGATCCCGTGACAAAGCAAGCCACGGACCGATACCTATACCACTCGGCTACCGCGGCCATCCTGCTCCTTAAGAGCGCGATGAAAATTTATTGTAAAAAAACAATCTCAGAAGGTCTTCAAACCTTCCACAGTGATCAGACGCAACTATCAGCGTCTAAAATTAAAGGTGTATTGATAAAGTTTGTTCGCAAGTAATCGGTGATCGTAACGACTGAAGTCTGAAGGAATACTGACTCAGTTTCAGCGAGCGAGTGTTTTTTTTTGTCTGCGTGGCTGCCTTTTGGCTATTTCTTGAAAAATCAAGTTACGTTATAGATCGTGATTTTTATAGATTTCTCCAGTAATTTCCTGGAGCATCCATATACTTGTCAACTCACCAAACACAGTTGCCAAAATTGTCCCTAAAATTTCACCAACTTGCCTCTGTCACAAGCATTTTGCAAAAAATTTTTTTTTATTGAATCGTGATTATAATGAAAAGAACGGAGTGGCAAACAGATATTATAATTTTTATCATAAAATAAATATAACAGAAGGTAATATTAACGTATTAAATATTCAGATATAAATTACTTACACTATTTTAAGCATTAATTACACAAAATTCGTAGCAGTATATTAAGTACTCCATAAACGAAAGAGGCCATAAACAAAATTCAAAATGAAATAGACAATGTGGTCACCACTTTTTACTCATGACTGGTGTAAACAAAATCCTGTAACCTTCCTATGACGATTATACTTACCAATCACAGTTAACTGGTTAAATTAAGACACATTGGTAATAGACTGAGAAAACAATTTCTAAAACTGGAAATACTCTCCTTTTATATAGGATGGAGATATTTTTCGCCTATATCTCGTTATGCATACCTCTCCAAATCCAGTCAATCTATTGATCAATGCATTTCATTTTCTTTTAAGGTTAGGGCGCAAAGAGTTATATAAATATTTTGAATTTGATTCAATCAGACCGAAATCTGTTATTTGTACATTGACGAAGCAAAACAAATCTAACAGAATTCGTAGCTTCTCTTATTCATAAATTGAGGTTGTAGTTTGCGAAGAATAATGGAACAAAATGTAATAATATAAATTCATTAATGCAAAATAGGTATTAAAAGATAATAATTGTGTTTATTAAATAAAATCCAGCCGTTTCAGAGGAAACTTCCAAGTTACCAATAAAATGGAGTACATCATCAGACCTGTCTCGTCAGCTCTCTTCAGCTACCGGTACGAGAGTTTCAAGGTGGACCGTGTACAGACGCTTAGGGCACATTGGGCTATATGCTCGTAGGCCTGTCAGATGTGTTCCACTTACCGCAACTCACTGTCGCCTGCGATTAACCTGGAGTAGAGAGCATGCATTGCGGACACCACAACAGTGGTCTTCTGTGATGTTTTCCGACGAGTGCAGGTTTAGATTGCAGTCTGATTCTCACCGGACTTTAATATGGAGAGTGTCAGGTACCCGTTACCACCAAGAGAACATCATTGAACAACACCGTTACGGTGGTGCAGGATGGCTCGTTTCGGGAGGAATTATTCTTGGTTCCAGAACTGACCTGCATGTTCAGAGTGTAACGATGACAGGCCACATCTATCGGGATGTCAGTCTGGAACAACATGTACGTTTGTTTCGGGGAGCCATGGGTGCTGAATTTCTGTTTATGGATGACAACGACCGTCCTCACCGTGCAAACATTGTAGACTAATACCTTCAATCGGAGGATATCACCCGTGTGGATTGGCCAGCATACTCACCGGACTTGAATCCAATAGAACATATGTGGGATATGCTTGGCCAACGAATTGCAGCCCGTCAACCCCCTCACACCTGTCTACCGGAACTTTGGAGGGCATTACTGGATGTGTGGTGTAATATTACCCAATATCAGATTGATAATTTGATACTCAGCATTCCTAGGCGTTGTAAGGCCTGTATTGCATCGTCTGGGAGACATACTCCGTGTTAACCATCATACTAGCCACGTTATATTGATTTTTGTAAATAGGTCCTTTTTTGAAATTTGCTCCAGGGAGTAAAACCGCTTTTTTATTAATTATGTCAAACATATAGCATCTATTTTGCACTTAACCTTTTGTTTAATAAACAGACTTTACAAATAAGTAAATTTGTTTTGCTTCTGTCTCTTTCTTTGCCTGAACTTCATTATCTTTAATTTATGGACATGAGTGTACTATAAAACTAAAAAGATTTAAAAAAAACATATTGCATACTCTACCGTACTATAATATAAAACATCTATTTGTCGAGTTCAGTATATTTGTTATGCAGAAATCATTTGCGAATCCTTTCCTTAAATGACAATATTGACTTATGCCTCTATTTCTGAAAGTCATCATGGTAAAAAAAAATGAGCTTACATATTTAACTTGCTTTTCGTTTCAAGCGGTCTTTCCTTTGTTTCTTGTTTTTTTGTTTGTCCTTTACATATTCAGAGCTGAACAGCTCTTTGAGGAGGAAACCGACTTTGTCTTTCGAGTATCCAGAATTCCACCAAACGCGATCACGTCAAAAAGCTTAAAACTCTTATAAAAAAAAAGATGAAAGAATATTCTTTTAACATGAAATCTGGAAGATTTTAGAACGATTAGATGTCCCAAGTGGGAGAAGGGGGACTAACGAAACAAGCCCATATTTTCTTGAGACTGAGTAAGGGTTTCGCCTTCGTGATATCTCAATTCATATGGGCAAATCTGAAAGTTTCTAAAAGGGAAATGGAAACAACCAAATAAATTTATAACAAGTAATAAAGGGGAAAATGTTAAGTCAATTCCTATTTAGGTCAACAAAAAATTATATTTTATCAGCTACTTTTTATCAAATAAATACAATTCATATAAATATGTATATACATATGACAGAATCACAATATCAAGTGGAAATAAAATTTATTAATTATCATTAACGTATTGCATTGTCATCGAAAACAATCGTGTACATAACATTTACAATGTTTTCGACATCAACTGCATGCTTTAAAACGTGAGAAAAAAAATCTTTTTAAGTGTTGACTCCAGTCACTAAAAATGAAGCCAACGGGGCTGTATCTATAATTCTATAAATAATTGATTTCAGTCGATTAATATTCATTAATTATAATTAAATTATCGTATTTTTCATACAAAAAATTGTGTATATATAATTTCAGCTCAATTGAGTGCTTTAAAATGTATTTTATTAAGGATAGAAAATTTAAACAAGATACCGGGAGATTGAGAGCTAATAATAGGAATTGAAAAAACGTTGAATATTTTTGTAATAACAAATCAAATGATTCAAAATGATAAATGAATAATAATGTTAATTTACGGTAAACAAACGATGTACAGCGTTACAAGTGACTGTATCACATCAAAAAATTTTTTGCTTACATTGTGGACAGACGTTTCAAAAAGAGAGACATATATTTAGAGGTCTGTACGCAAAGTATTCGACTTTTAGCCAGAAAAAATATCTTATTTACTTTGCGGGATTGGGATCAGTGGCGTAACGTACACCCCCTCCACCCGCGCACTGCGGGGGGGCAAGGCTTCTAGGGGGCCCAAAGCTAGACTGACGCCATTAACGTACAATTTCACAAAATTAGCTTTACATTTTTTTTAATCCAGTTTTTAAGCGATTTTCAAATTGGCGATCAACATCATTCAAAATCAAAAATTTGATCGCTTATTAGATATCTTAGATCCAATATCCAAATAAAAAAACATTTTAATTTGCTGTAATCCCCGCGACGAAAGATATACTTTTCTATAGTGGATTTTCTTTCCAAACTTAAATTACTTACAGATAAAAAGAAAGTCAGACGGAAAATTGGATAAATGCTAGAAAGATAAAAAAAATTCATCACTGTATTTTTAGTATACTTCATGTTAGCGGTAGGGAGAAAAAAAAGACATGTTACTTTTTACTGAAGTAGCAAAGTAACTTATTGGCGTCTTTAGCTTCCCCCCACATGTATTTCTTTTTCATTTAGGGAACTCGTAAAAAACGTACATCTGTTATGCTTTTTTCATGAAAAATAGTATTGCGATACTTGAAAACGCATAGAGAACATTTTAAATGATTACATGGTCTAGATTTATGATTTAGAAACCCATATGCCCACAGAAATTTCCGTAGATTTATGAGTATTCAATCAAAAAATGTATAATGAGAAATGTTTCACAAAATTTTTTTTAGAACATATATATTTTTATATTCAATGCACTTCAATATACGGAGTGTTCCTTCGCTGTTAAAACATTTTGATCTCACTTTTCTCTCTTGTAATATTAGAACTGTTTTTTGTAAACGGAATTAATTATTCTTGCTCTTATATTGTTATTTTGTTAATAAGACAAGAAGAAACGTGGCCCTAAAATGAGTGGTTAAAAAAAACTGAGTGGTTCTCAAAAACGAAAAATTCGAAGGGAAAAGGAGTATAATATTCTAGCAAATATACAAAATTGGATAACTTTTTAATATCCGCAAGTTCATCACCTTGTGCAAGTGCTAGTAGTAGTAATGCCAGGGAACTTGATGAACAAGGTCAAGCTCATCCCGGGATTCCTAAACAAAAAATTTGGTGATACCTTTTTTCTATCCTAAGGATCTGAAATCGAAAATATTATTTTACAGTGTTCGTGTTCTTCTTAGTGTATCGTTTTATTTAAGTTACCAGGTTATCAGTCGACTGTTGTTAGATTTCCCATTTTAAATACTATAAATACTCTCTAATGTTAAGCGTTATTAACTTTGTTTACTCAGACACAGGTTGATTTTATATTCAGTTATAAGTTTAATATTTAAATATTTTTTCGTGATGTGTAAAGGTACATTATGTTATGGTTTTGCAATTATTTGTATATATATATTTAAATATATAAAATCAATCACAATTATCAATTGAAAAATTGATATATATGAATCTTATAATACTAAATCCCATTTCAACATATCAATGGCGAATATAAAAGATGAAATTCCATCGTTTTCAAACAAAATTAAAAAATTATAAAATAAAATAAAAATTTATAAAATATCCAAGTGCAATATCGGACTTATATATATATATATCCGGCTTGGGGGCCCAATATCTGACCTTGCGGGGGGACCAATTTTTTTCAGTTACGCCACTGATTGGGATCCTAATCAAATTCAAAGTAGGCCACTTGCGCCTTCATACACTTAAACTAGCATTCTTTACACAGCCGAAAATATTTTGGAATGCTTCTTTTGAAATGGTGTTCAACTCCACCTCCGGGTTCTGTCTTATTTTATCCTTTCAAAATGGGACCATTTCAATGGCATTTTCATTTTGGGGAACAGTCAGGAATAGAAAGGAGCAGAGATCAGCGTTGATAGTGTCCAGTAGGTCACGGGCAACTGCAAGGCGGTTCTTTCTGTTCCAACAGCAGAAGCTACGGAACAAATTTATCTGTACATGATCACACAAAATTGGGTGTGTAGAACCTGAACTGCTCAGCAGCTCTTTAGTACAGGCAAACAATGATCTCTCATTATCAGATTTTCCAGCTTTTCAACAACAGCTGCTCTTTGAACGGTTTGTGATATTCAAGAACGTTGGTCAATCTCTACCGAAGTGTGGCCACTTTTGAGTTGAATCGGATAAACCATTCCTTAAGGTATAAGACTACGTTCGAAACCGTGATTTTGCAAAAACTTATAAATGGATAATATTTATGATATTTAGTATTACTTATATTAGAAAATGTATATAAAATAGTTTTAAGAATAGTAATTAAAAATAAAATTTATTTAAGTACAATATTTTGACAAAAAATGAACATAGAATGATCCATTTTCAAAATATTCTCTTTTTGTGAAAAATGCTTCTATTATAATAATATTGCCACACGCATAATTTGCTACAAGTCCCGATAGCCGAGTTAACAGAGCGTTGGACTGAACTTCCTCAGGTCTCGGGTTCGAATCCCGGCCCCGGCAGATTTATCCAAAGACTGGAATTTTGTTTCCGTTTTTAATGTATTGTTTCTCTAGGTTCTAGATGAATCCAGATCATTCTTTAGAGTGCATACTGGTTATTTCTCGAATATTCCGAAGTGTATAAAAGCAGAGTTCATCGCCAGTTGGGCATGTTCTCAGTCCAGTGTTGTATCGAGCTCCAAGCGTTAGAATAAATCTAATTGTTTGTTTAATTGAACTGTGTACTTCTTTCGAACTCCGTGACAAGTTTGGTGGAGGCGCGGGGTACAATTACGTCAAACGTGGATAATAGTGACAAGCTTCGCAGGAGCCTCCGGTTAAGAGGATTATCCACCGAATTCGGACTGTTAAAAGAAACAAGTAGGAAGAGGACAAAAATGCCGACCGAGCAAGAAGCCAAGCCCGCTGTAGTAACACCTTCGTTACAGCCATGGAGGAGCCCATCGACCTTCCGAGGAGCGCCTGGGGAAGACCCTCTCAAATGGCTTAAAGAGTACGATCGAGTAGCCAACTTTAACAAGTGGGATGACATGATGTGCCTGGCTAACGTTTATTTCTTTTTTGACGGAACTGCGAGACAGTGGTATGTCAACAACGAAGACGCCTTAGATTCCTGGGAAGCGTTTAAAAATGGACTAAGTGGACTTTTCGGTGACCGTCAAAAATATACCAGAAGGGCAGAGGAACAACTAAAATGACGAGCCCACAGCGTTCAGGCGAGAGTACACAGTCCTACATACAAAGTGTATTAGGATTTTGCCAAGAGGTAAATCCTCTGATGAAAGAAGACGAAAAAGTGTCACACCTAATGAAAGGTGTTGCTGAGGATATTTATCAGGCCCTGTTGACGAGAGAAATCAACGACACAGCAAGTTTTATCAAATGGTGCAACTATATCGAAGATATGAAGCAGAAGAGAGTTGGTCGACCGAGATTTGAAAGGCTTCCAAACGTCGTACCGGTTGCATCCCTGACGGATGAGACTGATTTGGTCTCTCTTATTCGCACAATCGTACGAGAAGAAGTCCATCGACTAGTTAACCAGACGCAAGAATCTTTGGACTCCGATCCCCAATCCTTAGAAGAGATTGTTCAAGACGAAGTTGAAAGGGTTTTGGCCCCAGTGTCAACAAAACCTACAGAAACTAGACCACGACCAACATACGCCGCTGTAACCAGGAAATACAGAGCTCCTGTTCAGAAATTCCCACCTGAACCAAGAAAAACAGATGTGTGGAGAACGGCTGACAACAGACCTGTTTGTTTCCACTGCGGACGTCCTGGACATGTAATGCGCTACTGCCGAGAGAGAAAGGCTGTCTTTGACAACTCTCGAAACCGCCGACGGAACTTCGACGACGTTGGCACTGAAGAAGAAATACGCCGACCAAACTCTTCTCGCCGTTTTACGCCAAGTCCCACGAGAGGCCGATCCCCAATACGTCGTTACAGATCCCCGTCGCCATATCGCCGATCCAGTCAGTCGCCAGGCCGTAGGAGCGAGGAAAACTAAGGAGAGCGACCTTCCAAGGAGGTGAGGCCGCGTGTACTGGAAATCCTCCGTCGACCGCCAAGATGACTGGTAACCAACTAGACGTAATAATAGATAAGAAGCCGATACGTGCTCTAGTAGATTCTGGGGCATCGTTTTCTGTCATATCCGATAAGTATCGCCGATTTTTTAAGAAAGTTCTGTTTGCTGATGCCAAGAGCGTTATGCTGAAAGTTGCGGATGGAAATTTTGTTCGGCCGATAG
Organism: Trichonephila clavipes; assembly: GCA_019973935.1. NCBI lineage: Eukaryota > Metazoa > Arthropoda > Arachnida > Araneae > Nephilidae > Trichonephila > Trichonephila clavipes. The sequence continues at coordinate 46,309 of BMAU01002887.1, read as the reverse complement.
GGAAATGTGTTTTACGTGTCCGTATAAACAATCGAAAACTGCCTTTTGAATTTATTGTTTTATCACATTGTAGCCATGACGTCATCCTAGGATGGGACTTTTTAGAGGCGTCTCAAGCCGTTATAGACTGTGGACAAAATGAACTTGTTCTAGAAGACATCTGTCGAGACTCCACAGCGCCTGACGCCTGGAATTTGTATGCCACCAGAGACTATACACTTAAGCCACATTCTTTAACTAGAATAACAGTATCAGGATATCAAACCCGAGGAGAGACATAAATGTAGTTCTAGACGGCAGCAAGCATTTGCTCTTGGAGAAAAATATTGCTACACCGTCCATGGTATCCACATATCGTAACGGAAAAAGTGATGTCTGGGTTACCAACCTGCAGTTCGAAACCAAATCATCCCTAGAGGAATGTGCATAGGCCAAGCTGAACCACTAAATGAAGGGCATCTATGTGTTATTTCCGACACATCGGGTTGCTTGGATGACCAGCAAGAAACTTCGGAGTCACAGATGAATTGTTCGTTAATGATGTCACCCGAGTTAAGTGACGAACAGAGAAACAAGCTATCCGAACTACTCCGGAAATTTTCTGGGCTTTTCACGAAGACCGACAAGTCGACAGCCGCGAAGACGAATGTGAAACACAGGATTTTTACTGGTGATCATGCTTCAATCAACCAACGAGCCTACAGAGTCTCGCCGACTGAAAGACGCATCATTCATGAAGAGGTTCAGAAAATGCTTGATGAAGGTATCGTCCATCCCTCTGAAAGTCCTTGGTCATCACCCATTGTGCTCGTAAGAAAAAAGACGGTAGTTGGCGTTTTTGCGTCGATTATCGCAAGCTGAATAGCGTCACGAAAAAGACGTTTATCCTCTGCCTCGTATTGACGATACGCTCGACTGTCTGAAAGGTGCCATGTTCTTTTCTTCCATGGATCTCCGATCTGGTTATTGGCAAATAGAAATAGACGAAGCGGATCGTGAACAGACGGCATTTATTACCCCCGAAGGCTTATACGAGTTTAAAGTCATGCCGTTTGGTCTCTGTAATGCACCTGCGACCTTCGAGAGAATGATGGACAATTTGCTACGCCATTTTAAATGGATTATGTGTCTTTGTTACCTAGATGACATAATAATGTTCTCAGAAACTTTTGAAGACCATCTTATACGATTAAGACTTGTTCTAAAATGTCTTCAGGAAGCTGGTCTTAAATTAAATTCAAAGAAGTGTCTTTTTGCTGCCCAAGAAGTAAAGATTCTGGGCCATCTTGTATCTAGTAATGGCGTTCGTCCCGATCCCGACAAAATAAAAGCCGTAAGAAATTTTCCCACTCCAAAGAATATACATGACATACGAAGTTTTCTTGGCCTTTGTTCATACTTTATAAGGTTTATTAAAGGTTTCTGTTATCTCGCCGAACCTTTGCAGTCGTTGCTGAAAAGTGGCGTGGAGTTTCATTGGGGTCCTGAAGAGGTGGAAGCATTTAACAGTCTTAAGAAAGCACTTATTTCGGATCCAGTATTGGGGATGTACGACGAAAGAGCTTCTACAGAAATCCATACTGATGCAAGTGGGTACGGTATCGGAGCTGTCCTAGTACAAATTCAGAATAATGTCGAGAAAGTTATAGCATACGCTTCTAGAACTCTGACAAAAGCCGAAAAGAATTATTCCACCACAGAAAGGGAATGTCTTGCCATCGTATGGGATACCAACAAATTTCGGCCGTACATATTCGGAAAACACTTTACTGTTGTAACTGACCATCATTCCTTGTGCTGGCTCATGAATTTAAAGGATCCTTCAGGAAGGCTTGCCAGATGGGCCCTCCGACTTCAAGAGCATGATTTTGACGTAAAATATAAAACCGGTAAGAAGCATAGTGACGCCGACGCTCTTTCGAGAAATCCAGTGGAAGAGGAAACAGAAACACCAGACAAATTTTTAGCAGTCACGACGGGTATGAACCTTGCGATGGAACAGGAAAAAGATCAAGACCTTGCGAAATTAAAACTTTTGAGCAACTCATCCAAAAACGAAGAATTCAGATTCATCGACGGTATCCTTTGCAGGAAGAATTTTGATCCAGATGGAAAGTTGTGGTTACCAGTCATTCCTAAACATCTACGAGCAGACATACTAGGGCACTTTCATGACGCCCCCACCGCAGGACACCTTGGTTTCGCGAAAACTTATGACAGGATTCGCAAGAGATTTTACTGGCCGGGAATGTACCGAAATGTCGTTCTGTATGTCATGCATTGTCGGGAGTGCCAAAGGAGAAAATCCGTTCCTCAACGACCACCTGGACGTTTAGTTCCCATCCCTCCAGCTATAGCTCCTTTCCATCGCATTGGAATTGATCTCCTTGGGAGATTTCCAAAGTCTGCTCATGGAAACAAATGGATAATAGTCTGCACGGATTACTCAACGCGATATGCAATAACAAAAGCCTTGCCGACAGCCGAAGTCGACGAAATAGCGAAGTTCTTACTTGAAGAAATTGTCCTCAGGCATGGAGCTCCTCGAGTAATTATCACAGATCTTGGAGCCGTCTTTCGATCCAGACTTGTTTCCTCTCTCGTCGACTTGTGTAACATTGATCATCGTTTCACAACGGCGTATCATCCCCAAACAAATGGACTGACGGAGCGCTTCAATAAGACCTTGGCCGACATGTTGTCAATGTATGTGGATGTAGAGCAGAAAAATTGGGATGAAATTCTACCATTTGTAACCTTCGCTTATAATACCGCTAAACAAGAGACCACAGGTTTTACGCCGTTCTATTTACTTCATGGTCGTGAAGCGGAAACGACACTAGATACAATGCTACCAATGCTAACGATTTTGATGACAATAACATCAATCACCAAGATAGCAGCCAGAGCCGAAGAATCACGACAGGTAGCCCGTGTGCACACTCTGAGAGCTCAAGACAAAGATCGTCGACGTTACGATTCCAAACACCAAATGGTATCCTACGCGCTCCCGGAGATCTCGTATGGATTTATACTCCAGTGAGAAAAGTCGGGGTCTCTCTCCGAAAAACACTTAAGAAGGTATTTCGGACCGTATCAGGTGCTACGCCGTTTATCAGCCGTGACTTACGCAGTACAAGATTTTGATCCTGCTTCACGAAAAAAAAACTAAGAGAAGTTGTCCATGTACTGCGTATGAAACCGTACCATGATCCCGCCGAGCAAATCGAAACCGAGGATATTCCTCCCAAAGAATCATACAAAGGACACATCACTCGTTCCAGAATAAAGACCCTTGAACAAAATGACAGCGGGGCGCTGTCTTCTTTTTCGAGGGGAGCAATGCCACACGCATAATTTGCTACAAGTCCCGATAGCCGAGTTGGCAGAGCGTTGGACTGAACTTCCTCAGGTCTAGGGTTCGAATCCCGGCCCCGGCAGATTTATCCAAAGACTGGAATTTTGTTTCCGTTTTTAATGTATTGTTTCTCTAGGTTCTAGATGAATCCAGATCATTCTTTAGAGTGCATACTGGTTATTTCTCGAATATTCCGAAGTGTATAAAAGCAGAGTTCATCGCCAGTTGGGCATGTTCTCAGTCCAGTGTTGTATCGAGCTCCAAGCGTTAGAATAAATCTAATTGTTTGTTTAATTGAACTGTGTACTTCTTTCGAACTCCGTGACAATATTTTGCCTGTATTTAGCTCAGACCTCTGTACAGAGGCTCAACTAGAATTTTTGAACTATATAACTTAGAAGTGGGTTTATCCATGTTTTACGACAACAGAAGGGAGAAATTTTAAGAAAAAAACGTTGATAATTATTTCAATGGGTTGTAACTCTGAAAATAATGTGAATTTTTCTAAACTCATAGTTGAGCCTCTGTACAGAGGTCTAAGCTATATACAGGCAAAATATTATTATAATAGAAACTTTTTTCACTAAAGGAGAACATTTTGAAAAAATTTATTCTAAGTTAATTTTTTGTCAAAATATCCGTAAAACAATTTTATACATATATTCTGATCTAAGTGACACTAAATATCATGACAGTTATTCATTTATGCGCTTTTTTAAAATCACGGTTCCGAACGTAGTCAGTTACTTTAATTTTTTTGACCCCCATGAAATCGTTTCCAAACGCTTGCTGAACCTCTGAAAAGTTGATGCAGTACCTCTGCTCCAGTTATTTAGACATCTTTACAGTAATAAAAATACGACGAATATGTGTTTGAAAACTTCACTCTGCTACCTAGTACAGGAAACAACTGGCACACCGGAATGAAAAAAAAATCATGAGCGTGGTTTAAGCTTTAACTTCTCTTTAGAATCTCTACTGTGCACTGAAAAATTCAAGATCGGATACTTATTGAACAGATCTTGTATGTTTAATACTATGTTATTTGTAAATTAAATTGAGAAATATACAGGGTGTCTGGGCTTAAAGTATCCAAAAGAAATGAATTATTATTACGGAAATGCCCATCAGAATGTAATAAACTGTTCATCAATGGCTTGGAAAACCTCCTTGGATCTAGTTAACGATCTGCCACACTTGCGTTCATTATTCGCCAGTCGCAATCGATAAACTTTTTACACTGACTTCATTAATGCAGATGTGTACGTCACAGCAAAAGGAGCAGTGCGTACTTTGCTTAAGGTATCCGACTACGTTCGGAACCGTGATTTTGCAAAAGCGCATAAATGGATAATTTTCATATTTAGTGTCACTTACATTAGAATATATGCATAAAATTATTTTAAGGGCATTTTGACAAAAAAATTACTTCAGTACAGTATTTTGGCAAAAAATTAACTTAGAATAATCTTTTTTTTTCTAAATGTTTTCCTTTTGTGAAAAATGGTTCTATTATAATAATATTTTGCCTGTATATAGCTCAGACCTCTCTACAGAGGCTCTACAAGAATTTTTGTAATGTATAGCTTAGAAGTGGGTTTATCCATGTTTTACGACAACAGAGGGGATAAATTTTAAGAAAAAAACGGAGATAATTATTTCAATTGGTTGTAACTCTAAAAATAATGTGAATTTTTCAAAAATCATAGTTGAGCCTCTGTACAGAGATCTGAGCTATATACATGCAAAATATTATTCGAATAGAACCATTTTTTCACAAAAAGAAGAACATTTTGAAAAAAAAAATTATTCTAAGTTAATTTTTTGCCGAAATATTGTATTTAAATAAATATTTTTTGTCAAAATGTCCTTAAAACCATTTTATGCATGTATTCTAATCGGAGTGACACTAAATATCACGAAAATTATCCATTTATGCTCTATTGCAAAATAATCGTTCCGAACGTAGTCGGATACCTTAACGGAATTTGAATCAATAACGCGTGTTCAACGACGTATTCGAACAGAATGAAATGTCGTTACTGGCTTGCCTAATAGATTTATCAGGACTCCTACAAAATGAATCACGCATTCGATCAAAAATGTCTTCTATCACGAAAACTTAAGGATACTTGCCATTTTGAGATACCAAAGTTACCGTCTCCGTTAAAGTTCTGTCCTATTTTTTAAAACATTTTGATATCGGAGGGTCAACATTCCCTTTTGTTCGAACACGTCGCAGTACACGCGTGACATATTTAAATTCCGTGAACCAAAGTACGCGCATCATCTTTTAATGTGACATTCACATCTTTACTAATGAAAATAGTGTAAAAAGTTTATGATCTGCGATTGCTGAATTATGCGCACAAGTATAGCCATTTGGACAATTTTGGAAAACCCAAAACAATTTCGGAGATTTTTCCAATCCATGGATGAATAGTTTATTACATTCTGATGTCAATTCTGTAATAATAAGCCATTAATTTTGGATACTTTAAGTCCGGATACCTTGTACTATAGTACCATTGTGGCCAATCCATTACATAACAATACTCAATAATTGCATGTATTAAAAAGTATTATATCCGTAGAATGATTTGAACAATGCCTTTTATAATTTCCTCCATTTAAGCAATTGAAATAAATGGGCATCATTATACTGTAATTCTCTAAAGCCCTTTAACTGAATGAATAATTATTTGAGATATTTAAGTGAAAGGCCACACATTGCGCCAAAAGTTACGTTATACAATTGACCACGATATTTCCTCGTTTATGAATTTGTATGCCTAGTAGAATTAAAACCTTACAATGTGTGTGTTTAACACATAATCAGCAAATCTTTTTACGTTGCACGAATCAAACTGATTTCAAATTTAAAGCCACTTAAATGTAAATCTATGAACATTTATGAACCATTAAAAAATACATTTTTACAACATAGTGGAAGTGTGATTTTTTTTTTAGAATTCTGAGAAGAATAACATTTTTAATTTTAATTAATGAGTTTGTTAATCTTTAAATAAAATTCCAGCAATTGTTTACCACTTAAAATTAAAATGTGATTAAATCACATGACTAAATCTATGACTATTTGGAAGCCATTTTTAATTTGTTTTTTCTAAAATACTGATTCATATACTGATTATATCACTGTACAACAATTATGTTCTGTAATGGATTTTCTCGCGTGTTTCCCTTAAACTAAGTCCTGGGGTGTTTTAATGACTTCATTGGATAAAAAGATCTCAGCTTGTGAAGGAACCAAGGAGGAATTATCTGAGAATACGACGTAGTAGTAGATGCTAGTAATGTGATAGGGGAACGTTGTGAAGTTGCTGTTATCCTTACATAGGAATTGAATAAGTAAAATATTCTTAGCAAACATATTGCATGATAATAAATAATCTTTCAAGATAGCTTCGTAAAAATTTCATTTAAGAGTATAAGTAAAGTATAAGTATTTGCATTATAAGATCTGCATTTTATAATTTCGTGATGAAAAATTAATGTTTATTGATTTATAAAAGGAAGTCAGAAAATTATCATAAAACATGAAACACAATTTTAAGATTATATGTATATATTCTGTTGTTGTTTCTTATCCCACTTCATCGACAAAAACATCAAGATCAAGTCCATGAATCCATGCTTCTTTGAAAAATGAAAAACTGTAGCAGGACTTGAGAGTAACTGGCTCTTATGGCAAATAATACAATTCAAAATGTAGGCAGGAGTGGCTTGGATCACATTGCAATTCGGACAATGAGAGTAAACTTTAAGACCCGCCACATGCATTTGAGTTCTAGTGCGCCCACTTCGAAGTATCTCTAGAATAGTTTCATCTCGCCTACTGCTTGTCCTAAGCAAAGCAGCACCAGGACGATTTCCTTCATACCACTCAGGTGCGGGGTTTGTCTCCAACAGGAACTGATATCTTGTTTGATGCGAGTAGCAATTTCTGAAAACGTAAGCCATGTGTAGAATCTTTATGATTGCCCTCGCGGGCCAAGCCATCTGAAATCTCATTCTCGCAAACATTCATGTGCTATAGTACCCACTGAAAAAAGATCTTAACATTGGCACTCAAGCTGTTTAAAAGCTTTACAATACTGCATGTCGTTCTGTCACCACGCCTCCACCATTAAGATAGATACTGAATACAGCTTTGGCGATCACTCAATATCTAAATATCCGTATTGACACTCTCGGTAAAGCAAAATTTCAAAGCCTCCTCAATACCTAAGAGTTTTGCCCGAAAAACTGAGCAGTGTAGCCAGGATTTCTCTTACAGATCCTAATGCCATTCTCTTTTCTCATGAAAATTCCACTACCAGAAACAGTACCTACACCCTTGATGCCATCATCCAATATCCAAATACCTGTATTGGCACTCTCAGAAAGTAGAGGGATTATTAATTCGTCAAAATTCTTATTGGACAGTATGCACACTATCTCTCTCACACTTGAAATTCTCTAAGATTTATGTGATTCGCGCGCATTAAGTTCTCTCTCTCTCACTTATAAAGGGTGTTTTATTAGAGGTATAGAACTTTAAATTGCAATAAAACAACGATGTATTATTCGATTGACATGAATTCTTTTTTTTTATTCGAAAGATAAACTTGTGGCATTACATTTTAAATATGATTTCTGGCATAGGACTGCCACGGCTGTCTCGGATGTAGTCCAATCTGGACGTCCAATTTTCGATGACTTTTTCCAACATTTGTGGCCGTATATCGGCAATAACACGGCGAATGTTGTCTTCCAAATGGTCAAGCGTTTGTGGCTTATCCGCATAGACCAATGACTTTACATAGCCCCACAGAAAATAGTCTAGCGGTGTTAAATCACAAGATCTTAGAGGCCAATTCACAGGTCCAAAACGTGAAATTAGGCGGTCACCAAACGTGTCTTTCAATAAATTGATTGTGGAAAGGGCTGTGTGACATGTTGCGCCGTCTTGTTGGAACCACAGCTCCTGGACATCATGATTGTTCAATTCAGGAATGAAAAAATTAGTAATCATGGCTGTATACCGATCACCATTGACTGTAACGTTGTGGCCTTCATCGTGTTTGAAGAAATACGGACCAATGATTCCACCAGCCCATAAAGCGCACCAAACAGTCAGTTTTTCTGGATGTAACGGTGTTTCGACATACACTTGTGGATTAGCTTCACTCCAAATGCGGCAGTTTTGTTTGTTGACGAAGCCATTCAACCAGAAGTGCGCTTCATCGCTAAACAAAATTCGCTTAGGAAAATCGGGAACAACGGCAATCTCGTTTTGGGCCCATTCGACGAATCTACGTCTTGCTTGATGATCCTTTTGATGAATTGCCAAACCAAACTGAGAATAAATCACTTGACAGCTGTTAAATCGGTTGCCATCTTGGAAAGTAATGCCAACTTAAACATCTATACCTGAAAAAAAACACTCTGTATTATTCTAATTTATTGTTTTTGTTAAAAAAAGACGTCAGGAATTTGTGACTGGAATTATCTTCATGAAATCTGAGTTGGAATTATGATGCAATTAAAACCTTCTCGTGCAGAGGTGCTGTTGAAAGTTAAATCCATCGATGCTCTAAGTCAGTGATACTCACCCGGCAGCCCACCGGGTCTTTTTAAGTGACCCTATCATGGCCCATTTTGCTCTGAGAAATTCATTTACTTAAGAACAATATATTAAAAATTTGTGGAAAGAAATTCTTTCAGTCAAGAAATCAAATATATCAATTTTTCTTCTTACTGTCGATGTCGTGCAGGTGCGAATTGATTATTTTTTATTAACACCTTTTTATAAGCTTCACTTGTATGTAACAGAAACTTTGAACTCAATTTTTACCCACTTTAATATGTCAGATTAATTCTAAATTTTGTTCACTTGTCCAGGACCGATGACAATACAACAATTTAATAATTTTGTTCCATTGCGCTGATCAGAAACAACAAGACTAAAGATTTTCCGTTTTCAAATCCCATCCGGCATCCGCCGACTAATTTCAAATCTCATTTCTAGATGAGACGATTAACTCCAGAATTGGCGAATAAAAGATTAAGTTAAACGTTATTTCGATTAACTGTCAAAGGGTGTTTTTTTTATCTGTAACTTATTCCAGTTTGTAACCGTAACGGTTAGTGATAACAGACAATAGTGAAGTAGTGACCACTTTATGGGTGGAACTAAGTTTTAGCCATTCCTCATGCCTTGAAAGTGAAAAATATTAGAAAATATGTTGTTTCAAGACGATTGAGCTGTTGACTAAATTGTAATGAAAAAGAAACATGGATAAACAATTGTTTTATTTGTCACGAAAGTGTTGTATTTCAAAAATAGTAATAAACACGAAAGATCTCTTTCAAGGGGAGACCAATAAGGTTTCTTAAATAATCTTTCCAACCGCAACAAAGGGTTTTATCTGTGGTAATAGCGCATTGGTAGCAAAAGCATCCTATGAAATTTGTTATATTATTGGTAATCATTTGAAACGGCTTACTGATGCAGAAATTAAGAAGGGATGTTTCTTAAATACTCCCAATTTAGCGTTTGATAACTTCAGTGACAAAAATAAAAAAAAAAAAAAAACATGTAAGAAATAGAAAAAAAAAAGCCAAACTAGAGTTTTAATATTTTGATCAATTTTCTATATTTTAAATTATCTGTGTTATCTTGGTCTTAAGGCATTCCTCAACCCCACCCCAACCCGTTATTAATGCTCACGTGGCGGCCCATGGGAAATATCTATCATATGTATGCAACCCTGTAGAAAGAAAAGTTGAGCACCCCTGCTCTATGTCTTAATACTGATGTCATGTTTTTCACGAGCATATCGAAAATTAAAGATTAAAAAAATATTTACTGGAAAGAAGTAAAACAAATACTTTCTGACATAATAAAAAATACATATTTATGCTGATATAATTTATATATATATATCATCTGCGATATTACATCATCAAAAATAAAAGCTTCTGCTTCAAAACCTCATTAGCTATCCTTGATACTATAACCAAATAAAGAATATTTTATTTTATTTGCGGTAGTCCCATGATGAGAGATGTTTTTATTACGTTTTCTTTTCAAAGCTAAATAATACTCTTTTAGAGGAAAAAACCCAGACCCATAATCAAAACAATTTTAGGAAGATAAAAATTCATCAATGTTAAATTATTGAAATATTGTACATTAGCTGTAGGCAGAAGAATGTATTTGCTGTGGTTTAACCTTCAAACTTACTTGTACGGTTAATTACGCCCTGCTCTTATGTATTTGTTTTTCATTTAGGGAAGTTGTAAATAAGCTATTTCTGCTGCGCTTTTTTCCTTGTAAAATTTTTTTTTATGATTTTTGGAAAACACAGAGAGCACTTTGAAGGGTTACTTGGTCAAGATTTATTTTTACAAGTATTCCCAAACATAAAAAGCATAATGAAAAACGTTTTACACAATTTTTTTAGAACATCCGTATCGTATTAAATGCACTTTTAATCCGAGAGTGGTTACGATGAGCACAGAGTGCACAAAATTGGTAATTCTGGCAAAATTGTTTAATTGTTACCAATAGCCCTGACACTATCCTTCTATTTGACAGTCTTAACGTGAACTAAAATATTTTTGTCAATATCTCCTTTTTTTTTGGGTGTGAAAAAACGTTTTTTTACAATCTTAAGGTACTTGTTTTGACTGAGTTCCCTGTGCGATCACTTTTGTTTTCGAAATATTTTCTATGTTCATGCTACATCCCCCCCTGAATAACATGGGGGGGGCTTGTTGTACAACTTATTGTGGTTTGGTAAATGAGCATGATGAACAGGTAAATGTTTGGTAAATGATCCGAATGCATATATATATATATATTATATATATATATATATATAATATACATATAAAGAAATGGGCATCTTTTATCTCTATTGAAATAAGTTAAAACTGATAAAAAAAAAAAAGAATGACATTGCCGAAATAATATTAAAGTAAATTTGAAAATAGCGATGAACATGAAACGAAAGAAAATTTTCAAATTTTACCAAAAAAAACTCCATCAACTAAAATATGAAGCCATAAGTATCAGAAGACACACTTTGCTTTGTCAAAAACACACGAGCAAGCAAAATTTTAACATGCTATTTGTCGAACATCAAGGGACAGTAAAATTACAATAACTTGAACAAAATATGACAGTTTTGCCTGCAAATAACATTCCTGTATTGTTAGCGAAAAGTGTTTGTGATTTGAGTCTTTTTTTAAGATCCCGCACTATTGAAACATTTTAGTTCAGTTTTCTTGGATTTTTTCTTAAAATTATCAAAGAAAAATTGAAAAGTCTTTGAAAGAAGGTATTTTTTCTCCTTGTTAAATTATTCACTGAAATTACGAATTTTACTGTGTACTGTAAAAATAATTACATAAAAAGGATTGGGGTGACTCAATAATCCCGCTCGATCATTACTATCGAATGCGCGCCTGCACCAGGGTTAAAATATGTGGAAGTCTTTTCGCTTTAAAAATTAAAAATAATACAATTATTCTTCATCGGAATTTTATATTATTACATTGTTCATTATTCAATATCAATTCTAAATGCTGATTCTGTGAGGCTTAAAATTGCAGTCCGAATAAAACTAATTATAATTTGAGCAATCATTTTTTTAAAAAAAATCATTTTACATTTTTGTGAACATTGTTGGGAACTTGGCTTTACTCTTCGTACATTTCAGCGATTATATCAATAATGTTTTATTTTCTTATAAATGAACTCGTGCAAAGAGCGGGTACTTCAGCCGGTATACTTTTAATGTATCAGTGCTGCACAGAGTATTTTATATTTAATTAATTAATACTAAATTAAGAATAAGTTTAATAAGTATTAGCGACTTCCATGGGCTTGTCTTGCAGAGCAAAGTTTTTCAAAGGAATGGTTATGATTAGAAATAGACCCTCTGAGCTATTTTTCTATATTTAGCTGATATCTGTATTTCATCTTCTAAGCAGCCACCGCATTTTGCAATATGTTCCAATTTAAATATTAAGGAAAAGAAAAATAACAGAATAATTATCCTATTATTTAATTTTTTTTTTTTTTGCTTAAAAGTAACGTATACAAAATTTAATACCTATGTTATTAATTTGTACGGTTGATAAGAAAGATTGTAGCTTTAGCGTCAAAAAGTGCATTATTATTGCATTCAGTACATTATTAATGTATAAGGGGGGGCGCGATAAAAATTGTGATTGAATAGGGGGCACCAGTATTGAAAGTTTGAGAAGCACTGCCATAAGCAATGATTTTAAATAAACAGTATTGCAATCTACATAGAAAAGTCTACTTTTTTAAATCCTTCTTTAAACAAAAAATTTAAAACTGTCATTTTTATACCCAGCGTATAACACGCACACCTGTTAATTTCGACCTATTTTTTGTGATAAAAATGCGCGTTACACGCCGGATTTTACAGTATACTCATATGGGGTTGGTTTTTCAGATTATTTTGATGACTCTTTTTTAATCTTTTATTTATTTATTATTATTATTTCTGTAAACTTTTAATGCAATTTAGATGAATTTCAACTCATATTAGTTCAATTTTGTGGGATTTAAGATATTTACGGAATATATTTTTCATTTTTCAAGTCCTTTCTGTATAATTATTTTATATATACTGCTGGGAGGCCGCCGGTCCCTGAGATACAGTTTTAATTTTTGCATTTGCCCTGTTTACAGAAAATAGGATCACAGCAGCTTTACCCGAGTCAAAAGATCTCATTAAAATGCAGCGCGAGGATCCTTTTCTAAGTCATATCATACAGAAAATTGATCAAAATGACGTGAGCCCACAAGTTAGCAGTTACTTTATTAATGGGGAAGGTTTGTTATGCCATTTTTCTAAGTGCCCGTCCAGGTCACCCAGGTGTAATACCACTAGGAAACAAGTTTGCATTCCACATTGTCTTAAAGCTAAAATTCTTGAATCAATTCATTCCGAATATGGAGGGTATCTTAAATTTTTTTAATACTTACCACCGAACTCAGTGAAAATTTCTTTTGGAAAAATATGTACAAGGATACTAAAAATTTCGTTCGTTCCTGTACCATATGTTTATATCGAAAAAACGCTTTCAAAATACCTCCAGCTCCTCATCAACCAGTAGAACAAAGCCAAGAACCAGGAGAAACGTGTCACATTGATATTTTCGGTCCTTTTAAGACCACGCCTAAAGGTAATAGTTATGTTTTCTCCACGATAGACGCATTTACAAAGTGCATTCATATCGTTCCACTTCCTGATATTAAGTCCAGCACGATTTCTAAGGCTTTCTTTGATAATTATATTGTGCACAGGGGCTGCCCCCACAAATTAGTTGTTGATAATGCTACGTATTTTAAAGGTTCTGAATATTCGGAATTTTGCAGAGTTATGGGTATTCAAAAAATACATATATCAAATTATTCAGCTCACGCCAATGGGAGAGTAGAGAAACCGAATCAATCACTAGCCAATATCCTTGCATCAATTACGCAAAATACAAACGATTGGGACGAACAACTTCCACACACAATGTTAGCATTAAACTCCGCGATTCATGAGGCTACGTACTTGTCGCCTTTCTTCTTAGAACATAGCAGAGGTATTCGATTGTCTTACACTTACCAGAAAAAATCTGTCACACCACAAAATAAGTACGAATATGTTGAGAAACTTTTACACTCTCTTCAGAACAAATTTTTCAGAAGGTTTTGCAAAATCTAAAAGAACAGGAGGCATCGCACATTAATCTAAGTACGAGGACGACAAAGCCACATCATTATGATTACAAAATCGAGTCTTTGTGTTTCATTAAGACGCCTAATATTAAATCTAATTTATCTCCAAAGCTTAGACCTAAGTTCGAAGGTCCCTACAAAGTTGTAGAGCATTTTTCTAACATCCATTATAGAGTTCAACATGTTGAACAATTGAGGAAGAGGTTTAACACACGTCAATTGGATGATTCCCTTTATTTAAGAGATTCTCATATTTGCACTTAAACAATTTAGACAACTCACTACCGGGTGATACGGAAGTTAAAAGTATAGTTTCAAGTCCGCGGTATAATTTAAGGACTCGTGCAGGTTATTTGGTTAATTAGTTTAATTCTTATTGCGCTAATTTTTTTTTTGAGAGAGCGAGAGTTTTGTTTGCTTAAATTGTTGACGTTCCGTCACTGAGAGAGAATCCACACCTAGAAACGGTACCCTGTATTCATTGTTTACCTTTGACAATGTAGAATTTATTTTGTTGTTTGTGATAAGATGGAGATTTACTTTTGCTATGTAAAATATTTATAGACGTCAATTTTAATTTTATATTGTTAAGATTTAATACATGTTGTTTGCAACAGAAATCAAATTTTGGGGTCTTTTGGACACCTGTCAAGAAATTTGAGATGTTGTTAATGTTTGTATAATAGACATTTTCATTAATCAAGTATTTTTTGTTGTGGTTATTACCTATCTATTTACGCGTTATTCATTGTCTCTTGCTCGAATATTTTTAATTCATGTTTATTTGACTGTGTTATTATTAATGTACTTTTCTTGTTAATTCTTTTAGTTTGCATAAATTTTCTTTTTTTTTAATGAAGGTATTTTGTAAAATGCATTTTTAGTGAAACGTTGATGATAGTGTATTAATTTTAAGTTGCTGTTTATTTACTGAAAAATGATATCTTTTGAACTTGTGCTTGTTTTTGGATGTTGATAGAGATGGTTGTTTAATATTTTTTTTTTTTTTTTTTTTTGAAAATCATTTCGATACGTTGATCTGTTCTACTTATGTTAATTTTGTTTTTTCATTTTATCGCTAATTTTTTTTTATCTAAACTTGTACAATCTGTCGGTTAGGCGTTTAAATTCTATTGTGGTTTGTGTTTTTGCTATCGATTTGGAATTTCGGTCCCTGAAATACAGTTTTAATTTTTGCATTTGCCCTGTTACAAAGAAATAGGATTAGACAAGAATGCGGGTGCGTCCAGGTCTAACGTACTTTATGGCCAGCAAGGCTGGGTGTTCTTGCGCGGACTGTTGAACCCAATCAGGATGGTAGATTTGACGGGTAATGAATCCGTAAAGTGATTCTTTTCGAAGTGGTGCGGTCTGCTCTTTTAAAAGCGCAGACATCGCCATTTCTCGCCTTTCCCCTTTATTTTATATATTTTCCAATCCGTCGGGACCCAACCGGTACCAACCCGTCGGGAAAGAGAACTGCCTGGGTCAATCCTCCCATCCAACTCTCCTTTCACCATATAAGCTAAGTATCGTCTTTTTGAATTTTTAAATTTTGTTTTCAAGTATGTTTGATAATAAATACAATTGTTTTTTACCACAATACGATCGGACTGTTAATTTAGTCTGTAAAGGATTAATTTGTCAATCAGAAGATTCTTGTTTTAATTTTAACTATAGTCATGATGCACGATTAGTGAAATTAGGAAACTGGAGTTCAAAATTCTGCAGAAATTAAAATATATAAGTTAAAATAGCGTCGGATCAGTATATTCTGTTTTGTGTTATATATTCACCACGCACATAAAATTATACCAAAGAGCATTCCCATACCTCTCTCATCTTATCATTCCTCCTTCTTTTGCTGTTGACGGAAGCCAATCAACGCATTATCCCTCTGTTTTTTCTATTAATACATTAAGTTAGTATTTAATAAAAGAAGCATGTATTTAATATTTCATAAAATTTATTCTTATTGAACGGCTTTTTGATTTAAGGGAACATTACCACACACACCCACAAGAACACCAAAACCCATTCGATCCCCATACACTGTGCCTTATCAATTATACAGCAACTGATTTACAACAAATGTCCGGTGTAATGAATTACAATTCCACCAAACGAGCCCAGAACCCCCTACCTGCCGTATGGAGTGATTGAGCGGTGCTTGTCGGGGAACAGCTGAACGCCGTGACTCACACCTTACCTCGCACTTCAGTGGCTTCTCTTTCTTAGAGAAAGAGTGATGGAAAGTAAAAGGGAAAAACAGAAAAAGGGGAAAAAATCCTGGCAGTTGAGCAAGAACCCTCTTCGCATTCGAATCGGAAAGGTAGTGTCGGGCGACTTGTCAAGGTCTGAGGAGTGTATGCGTGTCGTCTGCAGGTGACACTCCCCTGCCACACGCCTTAAGCTCGAGCGCCGCAAATTGGGGGAGGGTTGGCGAAGGAGCCGTTGAAAGACAATAATAATGGTGCAAGTCCATGAATGCAGGTTGGCAGTTGGAAGAAAAAGTGGTGTGGGTCAAAAAATTAAAAACCGGAAATTTTAGTTTCAAGGGTGGCTCTAGTGGCCGGAAGAACCGGACCCTCGACCGAGGTGGCATTTGAATTAATTTTTTTTTCAAAAAATTCGATATATTTTCTGAAAATATTATTTCATTGGGAATTTGGTACTTCCTTTAACGTATCTTATTTTTTTTTACTTTGTTCTCCACATTTAATGGCCCATTTATCTTTATGTTTGAAACTTGAAGGGTTCGAAGGGCGGGTGTACTATGTATAAAGCATGACACATTTTTATATATACTATGTTTACATATGTGTAACTAGTGACCCTTCTCCCACCTCCGGAATGATGAGTCACAGCGGATATTCCTCTTCCTACTCTTAAGATGTCCGGCTTTGCATTATCCAAAAGGCAACAAGGGTAATAAGATGTTATGGTAGATAGAGAGCCACTGGAGATGTTTTATTTTACTCTTCAGTTGTGTGTGGTGCTCTAAATCGAAACAAACGCCTGTGATCCCCACCATTAGCAGACTTTCTTCGAATAAATTGGCCTGCTTTTAAATATACATGCCGATTCTCTTCTTATTTCCTTGTGAAGAAATAAATGTCAGTATTCATGTCCTGAATTTGAGTTATTTTGAATATTTAAGACTTAAATAATATATAAATGGTGTTTTTTAGATGTATAGAACTTAGAATTGCAATAAAAACAACGATGTATTATTCAGACGACATGAATTTTTTATTCGAAAGATAATCTCGGGTAAGTAATATACTTTAAAGATTTCTTTCGTCATATATGACTGCCACGGCTGGCTCGATGTAGTCCAATCTGACGTCCAATTTTCGATGACTTTTCCTACATTTGTGGCCGTATATCGGCAATAACACAGCGAATGCCGTCTTCCAAATGGTCAAGCGTTTGTGGCTTATCCGCATAGACCAATGACTTTACATAGCCCCACAGAAAATAGCATACGGTGTTAACCCTCCAACTGAATGGAGAACGTGATTTTCCGCCCTACTAGAGAGGCTTCGAAAATGGACTGCACGGTTTTCTGCCTTCAAGTAACGTTTTCAAAAGCGGATTAGCCGCACTTTTCTGAAATCCTTTCCCCTTAGTTTAACATCTTGAAAGATAATGAGGACGGAGGAAGCAACACAGGAGTTTTATGGCTCGCAGGAACCCCGTGTTTTTGACCCTGGGCAATGTAAAAAATCGGGAGAAATTTCTTTAGACAACCCAAGAACTGTTTCTTTGCTACCTTCTATTTTAAAAGTTTCCAAAAGTCCCAACGCATAAGTAAAATATGTTACAATTCCCTTTGGTTTCATATTAATTTGAAACTGTAACAAGTTGGGGCGTGTCAGGACAATCTGCTATTTTATATAGTTAGACAAATTATCTTTTTTAAGTATATTCTCTTTCGCTTCATTTTTTTTTATTCAAAGTGCTTTCAGTTTTGGCGCATTGAAACATGATTATTTTATTATAAGATACCGAAAAATTAATAAAACATCAAACTCTTTAAAATTTGGAACCTTTTCAATTTTCGAACCACTAAAAATGAATAAATTTAAACTTCATCAAATCATTTGAAACATTTTCTTACACTTTGATAAAAATAATAACGAAAAAAAAAAACTAATTAAGATTTATTAGTTTTTTTTTTAGATTTCAAAGCCTAAGTGTTCAGGGAAGTTTAAGTACAGTGCCTGGTTATATATTGTTAAAATACACCCTGAATTATATTTGAATTTTAAGTGCTTGAACTTCAGTTTACATCAAAAAACAACATGAATGAAGATTTTCTACACATTTTTTTTATAACTTGAATGTTTGAATAAATGGTAATCAAAAATATACGGAAACATTTACAGTAGACATTTATGCATATAAATAAATATAAAAATCAATTTTAAATTCGAGCTATTTGAAAAACATTCGAATTATATATTGTTCAAAAATATCTATTTATACAAAATACATCAACATTTATCTTTTTAAAAAGGCTAACTGAATAAGTAATTAAAATCTGATATGTTTTGAAATCTCGACCTTATATAAAGCTAGAAATTTTATGTTAGAAATTCCATTTGAAATTTCGAAAAAATGTACATCGCGCAGTTAAAAATCATTTATTACAAGTTTTAGGAATTGTTTGAGTATAATAAAAATTTCAAATTTTATTATAGCTTTTTGGTATCTTTTTGTATATATTTCGGCCGCGGTAGCCGAGAGTGGTATAGGTATCGAACGTGGGCTTGCTTTGTCACGAGTTCGAGCCCAGTACCACTAAAGACCGCCGTGTAGGGCAGCAATGCACGCTAAATCTGTCGAGGGCTGAAACGTCCTCCCCCGTTGGTGTGTGGGGTAGTTAGGAGATTGGGGTGCCAGCTCAGGTGTCGTCCACGTCACTTGACCATGGTTCAAATTACGTGGTCCGTCGCCAAAAGCCCTCGTGTAGCTGAACAGTGCGACGTTAATATTCAATCATTCATTTAATTATTCAAGATTTCATACAATTCGGTTGAAAACCGCGTGCTAAGAGCAAAATATACTAAAAAAATTGATGAATATACAATTACAATAAATTCTTACATAGAGAAGCAAAACTGAGAAGCTAAAGCGCAGGAATAAAAAATTTTGAGTATATCTGAAGTAGTTTTCGAAATATTTATTTTAAAGTTTAGAAAATTTGTGTGCGTTATGTTATACTTGATATTAATTAAATGGGTTAAAATAATGTGTTAATATTAGTCATTTAACCCAAAGCTTGATGACACATTCATATACTAATAAAAATTATCAATAGTCATTGATGCGAATGTCAAGAATTTTATGTAATTTTAAATTCAGACATTAAGATATTGATGTAGAAAATATAAAAACGACCATCTAAAATACATGAAAAAACCGCAGTCTGCTATAAAATGATCTTGACAAACAAAATCCGGCATTTTCACTTACTATGGCAGAGCCGGCTTTTAGTCAGGGCGATCTGGAAAAACAGAGAGAACCGCGGTTTTGATGGATGCCGCTCTAGCTTTTAAAGCTCCCAGGAAAAAATTATATATATATATAAATTACAAATGCAAAAATAAATCTTGTAATTTTCCATACATTTTTATAACAACGAATTGTGGAATTGGCTAATACATTGTTGTGTTTGATAATATCTAAGGTAACCAACCCTACTTTAGATAGATTTGTACTACTGCGTAACCGGTATTCCTTTTAAAATTAATCGAGCAAGCCGAAATACACCCTTTTGCACCCTTAAAAATTTATGTTAAACCATAACTGGTTAATTTTAATTATGCAACTTGTGAAATGTTTCATAATTAACCATTTCCGTCTAAACAGTTTACATGAAAAAAAAGTTTGACTCCCTCATTCATTAGGGATTTATATAAGATTCTAACATTAAGTTTTATTTTTCACCGAATAGGGTCGAGTGGTAGTGTATCGTGCTTCCACACCACAGGTCTTGGGTTCTATTAACGGGCTGGGCAAGGTCGACTCTGGGCCTTCATCCCCAGTACATTGGGTCGATAAATGAGTACCAAGTTTGATTGGTCTTAAACACTGAAGGTCTCTGGTTGGGATGACCACCAAATCGGGACATCTGTTCATGCACCTCAGCGTCCAATGGTTACGTGTATTATGATGGGCACAGTAGTTCCTGGCCCTCATGGATCATTGTGCCACTGAGTTTGAGTCTTAAGTTTGAGGATCACCTTCACTTTGGGGATACCCCTTAGATAAACATTTTCCACTCATTTGCAATTAAACATTTTTCTTTCAATTACGTTTATTTCAGAAGGAAGTTTGATTTTCAAATGTATTTGCTTAATAACATGTATATTTGTGTATTATATTAAAAATTTATCAACCAAAATTACATGTTTTTAGCTGCTCTAAAAGCTTTTAGGATTTTACAAACTGATCTTACAATCCATATATACGTTTTATAGTAGTATATTTAAAATGATAAGGACATTTTTATTACGACTGTGTGAGCTGTTATGCCTCGTTTATGAATATAAAAAATTGCATTCAGCCAGTTTTTAAAAATGTACAGAAATAAGTGGAGCAACAGGATACTTACATATTCATGAATATTTTTGATAGTAAGATATATTTATATTTCAGTTTCTTTACAATTTGAATAGAAGTTGTAAGCCATTTTGCGAATAGTTTGATATTGAGTATAAACCCATAGGCTGTTTAATATTGTAAAGTGTTTTACTTTTGATACCAGCACATTAAAATAAGGCTCATTTGCAGTTATATGATCAGCTTCAGTGATATTTAAATTTTCAAAATAGTCTACACGTACGAAAACATTCTTTTCACAACCGCACACCACATTCTCTCATACTATATCTTCCCCTACAGCAGGAAATATTTGTGTATACTGAAAATTTAATACAGGATACATTTTCCAAGTGTTAAATTTGTTTTTAAAATTTGGTATGAATACATTGTGGAACTGTCGGTTAACTTCACTGAACAAAATTGTTTTAAGTGTACTGTTTTGAAAGACAAAATTAATTAGGGAGAACTTTTCTCACAATAGAATTTTGTAATGACTGAATTGTGTGAAAATGTATATAGTTATCGATGTGTGACATTTTTCCTTGTAATAAAAGAAACAGAAAGATAAGAAATTTAACTTGAGTAGAAAATGGTTAGAAGTACTGTCATGCGCATTTGAAGAAGTATATCCCCCATTAAAATTAAAAATTATTGACTGAATGTGTGTTATGTCCATCACAAATGCCGATGTAGAAAAGATATTTTTATTTAATACAAGGAGTTCGAAAAGGAGAGCACTAGGAATGAAAATTTAGATTTTTTCCGAAAAATATTCAGTTAACATAAAATATCATTTATATGATTTAAATTTAAATAAATTAAAAGTATATTGAAATCATTTTTTATGTTATTCTAAATTAAAAATATAATTGAATAGAGAAAGATCTGTTTTATTTCATAAATATATGCACCATTAATTGTCTTATTGTTTAAAAAAGATAGGGCCTTTACTCTTTTAACCTCATAACTTTTAAAACAGGAAAGTGAGCGCGTTTTCTTACTCTCATATTCAAAATGAATACAGGATGCTTTTTTTCTAGTTCAAATCAATACCAAAATATTTTTTAATTTTTAAAAAATGACAGAAAAATAAATTTTGTTTTGAAGAAAATATAACTATTTTCAACTTTTTAACACGCCATTTATTTCATGTTTTTTTACCCTGCATTTTTAATTTAATTTTACTGTGACTGAATCTGGAGAAAACGACAGAGTGGAACTACGGTTTTCATACAAGATTGCCCAAGGCAACAACAGCTAGGGCTGTAAACGATTGCTATCCTGGTTCTTACTGATTAAAGACGCCGAACCAAGTCATAAAAGTTCTCGACTCACCCAAGTTTTAAAAGGGGGAAAGAATTGAAGTCTGTTGCATTTTGAAGGGAATAGCAATATAAGAGTAAAACGTTTTTCGGAATAACTCTTTCAGGAGGAAGGTATCCAGTTAGAGGGTTAAACTCCGCCAAGATCTAGAGGCCAATTCACAGGTCCAAACGTCAAATTAGGCGGTCACCAAACGTGTCTCCTCAACAACCTCGATTATGGCACAAGCTGTGCTGACATGTTGCGCCGTCTTGTTGGAACCACAGCTCCTGGACATCATGATTGTTCAATTGAGGAATGAAAATGTTAGTAATCATGGTTCTATACCGATCACCATTGACTGTAACGTTGTGGCCTTCATCGTTTTTGAAGAAGTACGGACCAATGATTCCACCAGCCCATGAAAGCGCATCAAACAGTCAGTTTTTTCTGGATGTAACGGTGTTTCGACATACACTTGTGGATTAGCTTCACTCCAAATGCGGCAGTTTTGATTTTGTTGACGTAGCCATTCAAACCAGAAGTGCACTTCATCGCTAAACAAAATTCGCCGATAGGTATTCCGCACAGAACCATTATTTTCGAAATAAAATTGCACACTTTGAAAGCGTTGTTCAGGCGTGAGTCTATTCATGATGAATTGCCAAACCAAACTGAGAATAAATCACTTGACAGCTGTTAAATCGGTCACCATCTTGGGAAAGTAATGCCAACTTAAACTTCTATACCTGGAAAAAAACACTCTTTATATGGAGAGAAAGTGCGTGTAGGGCGGTATTTTCCATTTTTGTTCGGGACGCAAAACTGCTAGAGCCAGCCCTGCTAGTTTGTACTCAATCTCATGGATTCAGGAATATAAGGGCTATTCATAATTCCTTCCTGGGTTTCGGGAGTACTATAGTTTGAAATTCAAGTCTAGTATGGCAAAAAAGGAGTACATAAACAATTTGAGTTAATCTTACATGATGCTCTATGCATGAAACCTCTTTTTTATTTCTCCAACGCCCGTGCTTGCCTCCTTGACCATTTGACGCTGAGCCTCCCAGTACCATCTGATGACGTCACCAGTCGGGTATACATCTAGCCCAGTTCATCGGAGCAGATGGTTGCCATACATTTTGGTATGGCCACAGGGCGAGAGCAGGCTTCGTCAGCAGCTAGGCCAAGCCAGTGGAGGATATACTCCCAAAACGTCATGCGTCCGATGGTTAGGCGAAAGTGAGGGCAACAGCCTGGGCTATATCCAGGTGCCTCAAGCGATATTACCCACAAGTGGCCAGGGTCTCCCATGGCTTTCAAAGGCTCTCGGTTTTGGGTCTTGACAGTACATTTGCCAATGTGTGTGTGGATATAAAGAAAGCTCTTTGCTCTTCTCAGGGTCACGCGGGAATTTCGGTTGAAACGACTCGGCTTCCTCATTACTCGCAGATCTCAGCTTGGTTGCATGGGATAGATGAATGCATCCCTATGAGAGGTAGAAAGGGAGTACAGTGTGGTTCCATCCCTACTCTATCATGCGTGTGCTACCAACGGTATTACAGCCTTATTACCATTTCTTGTAGTTTTGCCACGTCACGCGACAAAGGGGGTAGGAAAGGACTCCTTAGCTGGCGTCTCCCACTCTAAACTTCCCCACCAGTGGGACGAATGTGAGGCTGTACAAATTTTAAGGGCATCAGTCTAAATACAAAAGGGTCTCTTTGTAATACTAGGACGTTAAAATATGACCACAACAATGCTGGCCACATGCGCTCAGGACCTCTCCAGCTACCTTTGACTGAGTAATTGCTTTATTCGGAAGAATTAATAATTCAACAAGTTTACACATTGTAAAAGCCATAGTGCCTTATTTGTTTAAAATACACACCAACTCTTCAGTTTAAGTTTTATATGTATTCATTTAACCAGTTAACTGTAATTGACGAGTATACACCTGTCATGGAGAAGATTACAGGATTTTTCATGTCATGATGAGTATACTCATTATGTGTAAAAGTAGTGACCACACAGGCCCTTTAACTTATAATTTTTTTAAAAGCATAGTCTCAAATTTAAAGATTAGATTATTTTGAGGTCCAGGCCCAGAAGAAAACAAATAAGTAAATAATATTAAAAATTTAAGATGAGCATTCACCGAACTAAAACACGGCGTATACGTTTGCCAAGAACGAATTTATTTATAGTGCGATGGTATTGTTTTAGATGCTAGCATGAAAGAAGCTAAGGCAAAAAGTTGGAAAGTTCATTTATAATAGGATTTCTTCAGTAATGGTTAACCATGGGGCAAACGCGTGACGCTTATCAGACACTAAGCCCATTGATAGATGTTGACCCGAAATCATTTAGCTATCCAGCGATACAACCAGGGACATATCTTAAAGGCGACTTGGCACCTTTCAAACACCTAAAATCGATGAAAATATCGATTTTTCAATTTTTAGTTTAAAATGTAGTTTGATACCTTTGGTACAATTGAGGGGAAGTTTTGAAACGATCTGATTATTTTAAACGCAGTAAAATGCATTTTAAATATTTTGACAGCTCTGTCAGCAGTTTAAATGCCACGCCCATCTCAATGTTTACATTTTTTACTTGAGAATAAATCCATTATTTTACATTAAAAACTACAGAGAAGCAGAGGAATCCGTTAAGCTGTGACTGTAACTATCAGCAAAGTTGTTTATTTACATTAGCTTTCGCCATTTTCGCTTGCTGTGTGATTTTTAGTTTCATTGGTTTTTAACTTCATAGAAACCTAAAACAGCATTTTTAATGCTACTTCAATCATAATTTTTAATGCTACTTCAATCATACATTCATTCATTTTATTGAGTTTTTATCGCAATTTATGCCTCTTAGAAAACGCCCGGCGCAGTGCTAATGCTGCAAATGAATGAAAAGCGATGGTGTAAAGCGAAAGTTGATTGTGAAGTGAACAAAAATTCAGTTTTTCTCAAATGTACGCCTGGAAAAATTGAACACTCGTTGTAAAAAGGACACCTCTGCTATTGGAAATTATATATTGGTGGACTTTAACAAATCGTTAACAATCTTCTTCGAAGTGCAAAGTGCCAATATTGTGGAAAACAAACTTTGAAACTGAAGCTTGGAGCTGTTGGGATTTTCATACAATTTAAAACTATTGTGTAGCAATTGTGATGAAAAACAAAACTGTTGTAAACACATGATCTCAAAGTCTGTTCAGACTTCTCAGCCATGATGTAATTTGAGAATAACTCAAGCTTTTTCACATATTGGGAAAGGTTATTCAGCTATAGAAAAATTTTGTATGGTGATGAATATAGATCCTTTTTCATCAACTACATGGGAAGTGTGCGAGACGGCTGGATAAATGCATACTCTGGCATCTGAAAACATATTTGCGGAAACCCACCGAGAAAATTAAAAATGTGTACGAGAATGGGAGCTGAAATCACAGACTTAAGTGTTAGTTTTGATGGAACGTGGTTAACTCGTGGTCACACCTCACTTATCGGTGTAGGGATGTTATAGATATACTCACCGGATATGTTGTTGACTTTGAAGTGATGGAGTAAGGTGTGTCGTCATTGCTCTGTGGCAAAAAATAAGCTAGGGCCAGTCAAGGGCTGAATTCAGCATATGGTATGAAGGACATAAAAGCGAATGTGATATAAATCACTTGGGCTCATCTACATCAATGGAAATGGAAGCTGCATTAACCTTGTGGAAAAGATCCACATCACTTGGATTCCGTTATATTACAGTATTATCCGATGGTGATTGTAAAACGTTTAACTACTTGTGCGAGAAAAAAGCATGGTCCTGACATTGTGATAAAAAGGAAGAATGTATTAATGATGTTAGTAAGCGGTTAGGAACAGCTTTGAGATCTACTGTAAAAGACTGTCGTGCTCAAGGTATTTCTTTAGGTGGTAAAGCTCATGGTAGTTTGAAAGAAGCCACGATTAAAAATTAACTACTTACTACCAAAAGGCTATTTTGAGAAACAAAGGGGGATGTGAATGCTATGAAAACAGCAATATATGCTACATTGTTGCATAGCATTTCTACATATGCTAAACCTCAACATTCGAAGTGTCCTGCAGGAGAAAACTCATGGTGTTTCTACCAATCTGCGATTGCTAATGGGGAAAAACCTAACAATCATAAATTAAATGTAGGAACACCAATAAATGAAAAGTTTCTTACAAAAAATTCTACTGATTTATCAAAGACTTGCATCTAATGAATTGTTAGAAAGATGCATTCGATGTGGAACACAAAATGCAAACGAAAAAGTTTGCATAGCATGGATTTGGGCAAAGTAAACTGAAAGAAATTTTCGTAAACAAAAGACGTGTTAAGCGGGCAGTAACAGAAGCTGTCTGCAAATACAAAAGGGTACAGTACGCACCATTGTAGAAACACAGAAAAAGCATTAGGTGTAGCTACTGGAGGTTCAACGAAACAACTTGCTACTATCTTAGATTGTCGAAAACAAAAATTTAGAAAACGTCGTCAAAATGCCAGTAATAAGCTGGCTCTTAAACTTATTAAAAAAGCAATACATAAAAAAGAGTTATTAGCTAGGGAGGAGAGAAGGAATGACTTATGGCGCAGGCCAATTTTAAACAAACCTGTTTTGAAAAAATAATACATTTTAGCATAAATTTGAAAAAAATAATACATTTTTTAGCATAAATTTGTTTTACTTTATTTTATTTTAGATATTGATTTAAGTAGCAAATTATTTTTATAAAAGCTTTTAAATTTTCTATTGTACATTTCATGTATTTTTATTACATTTATTTCATGTATTTCATTTATTTTTTAATATATTTCATAGATGTTTCTTGTAAAAATAAGTCACAATGATATTTCCTATTTTTCGTAATTTTGGGCTCACAGACAGGCACTTTAAAAAAGCTTATATTTTTGTTTAATATTTTGAAATTGAATTGTATTATGTTTTATTTTAAAGGTATATATTTATACAACATATTGAAAAATTATTACAAAATTTAGACATTGTTTTGATATATATTTGCTGATTGGTATTCTTAAAAATGCATTTTCTCAGTTCGAGTTTTTTCATGAAATCATGGTCTTTAAAAGTACAAAACTTCTACAGATATTTATCAAACAACTTGAATTTTGGTGTGTATCTTTATTACAATGCTTAATTAAATTAGGGGATCCATTTTTTCAATATTTTGAACAAAAAAATTTTATAAAAGAAAATGTAGCAGAAGTCATGTTTTTTTAGCTTTTTTCCATTAATGTTTACATTTTATTATTTTTTTTCAAAAACTAATTTGTTTATTGCAAAATCGATCCCTAAAGTTATTACTCATAGTCTAATAAATCAAAAAAATTTTGGTGTCAAAATAATGATAATTGTAAAAGAAGAAGAATTTTGAAAATCGGTAAAAATTTTTTAAAAACTTTAAATTTTAAATTTTTTTTTAAATTTAGGAATTTTTTCATGGTGAAATTTCTAGTTTAGTAGTAACTGTTAATAATATACAAAAAAAATATTTTTAAAACCCTTAAATAAAAAAATTGAAAAAAAGGTGCCGAGTCCCCTTAATGACACTATAACCAAGAACTTCGAACCAGTCGAGTGCCCGTCCTTTGAGATGACTCAAAAAGTAAGCAACGCTATTGTGCTGGTATCTCATAATACGCGAGATTATGATCAATATTCTCCAAAATCATCTATGTTCTCAACCCCCGAAAATATTGTTCCGGAATGATTCAAAACTGGATCGAAACGGTAAAGATCTGGATTTATGTTGACCGCCATTGTGAAGGTCCCCTTGGCCTAATACCATAAATGAGAACGAGAATAAATTAGTCATATAAGAACCAGTAGCCATTTTTATAAATAACTTTTCTTGTGATTTATTTGTTTTCCAAATGAGAATCAAAGACTTATTAACAAATATATCTAAATAGTATTATGAGGTTTAAAAGATACTTTCCTTTAAATAAACTTAAATATTTAATGATCCATTAATTAACAATTAAAATATCACGCAGAGATTACAGCGATAAAGAATCCCAGATTTATATTTATGTTCTTATTGAACTTTAATTTTTAATCTCACTCGTAATAATGCTTTTTAATGAGACTTTAATTAACCCTTACCACACTGCAGTTCAGCTCAGCTTTCTGAGATTAAATTATCCAACAAGAAATCTTCAAATATAAAAAACTTCACTATTATAACTTTTTATGCTTCAATCTCTATCTCCTACTGCTCTAACTTTACTAATCTGTTTGACATAAAACTTTATCTATCTGAATATAACGATGGAATCCTGTCCCTTTTTTGGAGCTGATTGAAATAGGTAGGGAATTAAATTTCCCTAAAAGACGACTCAGAAGGTTAGTGATAAAGTTCCGTATTTTGTCACAAATCTCTTTTCGATGATTCAGAATGCAATTTCATAATTTAAATCGAGCCGAATAATTACTCATGGAAAGGGGAAATAACATCTAAAATATCTAAATAAGGACACGACATCAAAAAAGTTGTTCAGAAATGGAAAATTATTCGGCTGAACAACTCGAACCAGCAAAATGAATTGTATGTAAAAACATAGGGAATGCAATTTATACAAAAACTGAAATAAACAAACATAAACGACTGGATTGTGATCTGTTGCGTCACATGCAATATATGTATTCATTCATTTAAAATAAATTGTGTACATTACGCTGTAAAGTTTACTATTTGTAAACATATTCACTATATTTGCAGAAATTTCCATGCTGTTACGGTTGAAAATGTTGGCGTAATGAAACCACACTAACTATGCGATGAACTGATTCAAATCATTTGAGGAGAGTTCAAAGAAAAAAGAAGCAATTTTAAGAGAAAAGGAAAAGTCTGTTGTGTGTGGGAACGTGCAAGAATTCCACATTTTCTGGGGAATAGCGAGACGTACGCAATTTATAAACACTGCAGCAAGTGTTGCAAGCACAGAAGAAATGAAATGTTTAGATCAATGTCTAGAAGACTTGATGAAATATATTCGCTAAAAATCTCAGAATTTGGCTCATCTCTACGAAGTGGAAAATTTTCCAGCCAATAGGTATATCATTAAACAGCGGCAAAAGAAAATTCCAGACCTTTAAACAAGCAGAAGCTAGCCAATGTTATGTAAGTAGACTTTATAAGATTCACTCTTACATCATTTCATGTCATTGTGGTCGCATCAAATGCATAGCTGAAAGATACGCGTATTTCTTGCAGAACTTGTCAAGATTAAAACTGCGAATGTAAAAATTTTCATCAATATTTTTTACTTTATTTCGGGTACAATGGAGTTTCAAAAGCAAATTTGTTTTTAAATTGCCTATAAATTTTTGTGCAAATTTAAGGTCAAATATGAATGTTATCTTGATATCAATGTACAAAATTTAATGAAAATATCTAATGGTTTCTGTGATATTAAAATTTTTAATTGTACTGAATAAAAAGTAGCATTTCAAAAACTGCATATGCAACTAGATTCAGTCTTGTCCATATTCTTAATGTTCATTTTTGATACATAAAAATAAAACACAGAGGAGTTTTTTTCATGCTTTTTTTTTTTTTTTTTTTAAATTAAAACATTATGGGCGTTAAAATCTTCAGTTTTTTTTTTTTCCTTAAAAACTAACTTTATGTTGTCGGTTTTTATTATTTGCATTTGTTATTACTTAAATAAAAAATGCATATAATTCATATATATTCAACAATAAAACCTATTCTAATCTGAAGAATTTTTTTATGGGAAAATGATTAAAAAGTATTTTTTAAAATAATTTTGCAATTATGAGGAAATTATGGAACTGCAAAAATAAACATGTGTTCTGTATTTAATGCACACACACAAATATTTCCAGTCTCTATGGAAACATGTGACAAACCTGTACGGAACTTTATCACTAACCTTCTGAGTCGTCTTTTTAGGGAAATTTAATTCCCTACCTATTTCCAATCAGCTCCAAAAGAAGACAGGATTCCTTGTTATGCAGATTAGATAAAGTATTTAAGTCAAACGGAATAGTAAAGTAAAAGCAGTAGGAGAGAGAGATTGAAGCAGGAAGGTAGAATAGTGAAGTTAGAGATTTATTATTGAAGATTTCTAGGAGGATAATTAATCTCAGAAAGAGTTGAGCTGCAGTGTGGCAAATATTGATTAAAGTCTCATTAAAGCTTTATATTAGAGTGAGATTAAAAATTAAATGTTCAGTAGAAATATTATTGAATATAATTCTGGGATCTCTCTTACCGCGGTAATCTCTGCGTGATCGATATTCTAATTGTTAATTAATTGGATCATTAAATATTTAAAAGTTAATTTAAAGGAAAGTCCTTTTAAACCTTCATATAACTATTTTGATATATTTGTTAATAAAAGTTTTGATTCTATTTGGGAAAGATAACCAAATAAAGTTATTTATAAAAATGGCTACTGGCTCTATCTGACTCCAAATCATTTTGTTTTCTCAAAGTGAGATTCAAGGGGACCCACAAACATTCTTTACACATTAAAGTCACCTTTTCATTCAAGATGAATTATTTTACTTAATCAAATTTTGTGTCTTCCATATTCAGTGTTTTTAATTTAAACTACAGCAATTTCAATTAATTAAGAACAATTCCTTTAAATTACCTAATATTGAATAGATTTAAATTTTAAAGGGTATATATATATATATTTGGTTTGAACATTATTTAAGCTCCCCTTTCAATTAACATTATTTTTCAAATTTGATAAGAAAAAAGAATGTTTTCAAAATCTTGATGATTAAAAACAAACTCTTTCTAATCTTAATAAAAGTTAATGGTGCTTTCAATCAATGAAACGAAGCAGAAGGCATATGCTCTGAAACTTGTGAAAGTTATTTTTTTAAATTTGAAACTAGGAAAAGTAAATGCAGTATATTTTAAAATTCCCTTTCATCAATTAGTAAATGAAGCATGAAATGTATAGTATGAAAGTGCTTTTCTTAAGAGAATTGATAAAGTCATGTTTAAATATCGAGATTTTAAAGGAATAAATACTGTTAATTTACGAATACAAACAGAGTTGCAATTGAGACGACAGGGCATTCTATCTTCAAAAATTCACCCATAATTCGAAAACCGTATATAAACCGAATCGGAAAAAAGGTTTCGTTAGTTTGTAAATATACTGCCATGAGAATGAAGATTTGCCAAGGGTGGAATATTTGCCAAGTAAAACTACAGACGCCAATGTCAATGGCTTTTTTTCTTATTCACCCTGTGACATCGTCGATTGTTGTGAATCCCCATCTTTCGATTCACGATAAGTTTTATAGTTTCACCAGCTGTTAAGAGACAAGTACGACGTCTTCAATTGTTGTGAACTCACACCCATCGATTGTCCCTGAATTTTTAAGATCCACCAGCTGTAAAATGATCAGTGTACGTGGCCATGGGGCCATTGTTTATTGTCTGAACTCGGAGAGTGACGACAGCCAGACGGGTCGCCATAATGTAAAGGAGAGCCGGTGCCCCATTGACAATAGGCTAAGCCTGTCTTAAAAGAGTCATGTCATCTTTTTTGGTGTTGAGAGAAGGGGATAATAGAAACAGGTGGCGTGATGGACAAGTGTGTCCAGATGTTGGACAAGGAATTATAGCGCCTTGGGCCAGACGGCCCGGGTGTGTTTTGGTGTGTATGCGCAAATAGGACGAGGGAGGCCGAGAGAGACTTTGGTGACCTGCCAATAAGAAGGAACGAGGGGCGTGTTGTGAACACACCCCTGGTGTTTAAAAGGAGCCTTTTTTTGAGGAGACGAAAAAAGAAAAAGAGACGAGAGAGAGGAGCCCGGCCTTGGATGGAGAAAAGGGAAAAGCCCTGGTTGGAACGGACGGGAAGAGAGCGCGAAAGAAAAGGGCTTAGTCCGAGATTGGAGTGGAAAGACGATGAACGCCGGTGGCGTTGAGAATAGATTATAGACTGACTGTACGTGGCTTGGATATGAACTGAATTCTATTGCGCTTCAGTAACAAAATTGCTTGCATACAAATAAACAATGCTTTTTATTTTTATAATAGCATGTACTTCATTGATGGTAAGCTATACAATGACGTTACAATCCCATCCCTAACAACATGGCCTATTTGAACTAACACAATTTTCTCCATTCATTTGTTATCTGTACATTGCCCTCACTGGACATATTTCACATCTTGTGTGTTTTGTTTGAATGTTGGAAGAAAATCTTATATAGTACGGGATAGTCGACTCCATGTTTCATGCCTGGTGGAAAACTCGCTACATGATTATCGTATGCATTCAGAAATATCAATGTTTGAGTATGAATTATACTAACTATTCGAAAACTATTTTTCTGACATTGACTTTGAAGCATTTATGTGACTACTTTTCTTCTGGAATAAAAATGCCATTCAAAAACTCTCAAAAAATTGTTAGAGCGATTTAACACACACACACACACAGAGAATATTCATTTCTCTATTAAATTATACGGTCTTTTGATTATAAGTCTCTCGACCCCCTTATTTCCTCTTTAAAAATCTTTAAAAAATTATCGGTTTGTACGGAAATATATGGTACACAAAAATTAAATTAAACCGACACATTCCTTAAATGGGGTGTAAATAATCATTGAAGTTGCTCTTTCGATCATTTCACAAGACATATAGCTCTACATTTAAAAGGAAAAAAAAAGAAATCTGAGGCACACAGATAATATTGCAGGCATGAATATACTGAAATCAATATTTTTTAGTTCAGTACAAAAGAATATTTCCGGTTCATTTCACTCTCTAAACCAGAATTGGACTGTTTCCAATGTATCAAACTAGAGAAAATATAAGCATTGATAGTTTAAAAGCATATTCTTTGCAGGAAAGAAGAAAATCTGTATAACGCGAATAGATGAATGCTGAATTCAATATAACATATTCCACCACGAAAATTCACAAAAAGGAGAAACAATTTTATCCAACGCAAGATCAACAAATATTTTTGCATATGGAAGGATGAAACTTGAATGTTTGTGTAGATAATCGATTTTATAGTAAAAGAAAAATCTTACAGCATTCTCAATTTCTAACCAAATATTTGCAATTCGCCAACCAATTTGATACATTGTGTGTAAAAATAGTTTTCATTTTTCAGATCAAAAAGAGGCATAGAACAAACAATATGTTAAATAAATATTTTTTAATCTTTTGTAATTCATTTGAGCAGTCTTCAAATAAGAGTGAAAAATTAAATATATTTACATTTACTTATAATTAAGCTTAAAGAGAATTTAAATGCAATTTTCACCTTATATTTGAAATAAGTATAAAAATATAGAAATTTTAATTCTAAATAATTAAATCGTATAAAGATTTAGAACGTTTCGATTAAAAAGTTTATATTATTTTTATAACAAATAATCATTCAAATTTTTCTAAGAAATTTTCTTTCTTCGAGTACTTTGTAAATACAATTACATAAAACAAATGTTTGTTTGTGTTTATTATCCCTGCTTCGTTATATACATTGGATACTCTGTAAGAGAATTAATAAACAGAACTTTTTTTATTAAACTTTTGTATTCTATATCAATATTCTAATTTTATTAACTTTAAACTATGTAATTAAAATAATTGGTTTTCCACTTGTCTTTGTCTTAAAAATTTATTTAATTTTCATAGTTTATAAATTTGTAAATGCGTTCTTATGTATAATCAACATTATTATAGGAAAAACTGTTCTAAATTTAATTTGAGCAGTTTCATTCTATTGAAAGTGAAAACCAAATTGTTTGCCTATGAATTGAACTATAAAGAATTAAATCAATGTTTCCCATTATTTTTGTTGCTGTCTATGTTAATAAATATGTTTAACTGTCGCGTGGCTTAGTTTGCATTCATTTGATCTTTGTACTAGAAAAGAATGTTGATATATTAGAATATCTGGCTACAGTTTCTTCTGTCTTTGTCATCTAAGTATACAAATAACTGGCAACAGCTTTTTTATGGCTGTGTTGGCTATTCATATTATTCGAATCTGGGAAAGTATATAGATTTACAGGGGAATACGTTTAGCGCGAATACGCTTAATACTGAATAGTGATTAACACAAAATAATACAATGGTACGGCAAACAACTATATATTTTCCTGCATTTTTTTCTCTTAACACGAAACGAAAATCACTTCACACGAAAAAATTTCTCTTTTAGGAATGAATAAAATTCGAAAAACACCAGATGGATTGGATTGTACTACTGAATCGTCGGAACAATTCGTTTCAGTAGATGGTGATAATGTGTGTACAACTCACATTAAGGCAAACAAAAACATTTTGGACTTTGTTCAAAGTTAAAAAAAATTCATTCATGCAGATTTCGATGATGAGAACTAAATGAATAATGCAGCTCCAGTTCCTATGTCGTCCGATTTGAGAAACATCATGAAAATTATGCGCAGTTATTTAGACGCACATTCCAATGGCGAAATGAATAACATAATAGGCAACGTCGAACAATTTGATCTTGAAAAAGACAATGCAAGGAAAATATCAGATTATTTTCCCAAATCTCAATAAATGTTTTGTTTTTAAAAACTATGAAAATTTTGTATTAAATTTCTTCAAGTGCTTCTGAGTGTTTTTGTATCATTAATTTTTATTAAATTCATGCATATATACATATCTATGTCATTAAAATGTACTCCAATAAAATTTATTTCTATATGTATATGTTACCGGCAAAGTATAAAAACAGGTATTCTATAGAATGTCTAAGACTAGCCGGCAATGTATGAAATGATTCTTATTTCACACATTGCCTAGGCATTCTATAGAATGCCTAATGAGAAACAGGCAAAGTATGAATACATCTACGATTCGTTTCTGAATATTGTGTGGCATGGCACGAGACTTGCATGCCTCGAGGCTCTCAGGGGCGTGCCTCAGTCTCAGAATTTGTCAGTTGCACACATTGTGGTTTGTACGGAAGTGTCAACATACTCAATTTTACTTAAACTTGTTCAACAAAACATTCTTTTTTTCCCCTTGTGCAACATGAAATTGGAGAAGCAAACTGTAGTATTGGAGAATGAGTCATAGTCTATAGCAGGAGTCGGCAACCTGTGGCACACGGTACAATTATCAGTGGCACTCAGCACTACTCGACAAATTTGTCAATTTTTGAATGGATGGAACTTCATAAATTTGTAATCTGCCTCATTTGACACACATCTCCTGAACTACGGACACTTGAGGAATTATGAAAAAATTTGAAAGACAATTCTAAAGGTAAATTTTCAGCTTTTTTGTATATTATTGAATGCCATAGCTGGAGAGATTTAATTATTTGAAGAGTGAAAATTGCATTATTCAGCTTTTCGCTTTTATTTCTACATATCTATGTATAATATATCTTTCTTCATATGAAAAATATTTCGAGTCCTCAAAGAAACTGTTTAACAGCTAAATGCTCAGAATCATGTCAAAGTGAAACAGCTCTAGGTTAACATTCAAAAATTTATTTATCTTTTTATTTAATTGTATTGAAGGGAAATACTTATATTTTACATTGTCTATTTCTTATTTTAATAAATATCTTTAAAAAAAACATAATATATGTACAATTTCGAGATTTTTATAAAATTTTTGTTGAAGAAAGTTATATTTTATGTTGTTTATTTTTATGTGTTAGAAATATTTTTAATTGATGCAAAATTAATGTGCGATAAAGCTGTAAATCTATATAATTGAACTCTGTTCTCTAACAAGGCATACATTATCGTGGGAATATAAATGTTTCACACACACAAAAATGCCTGACTGTGTGGCACGCTGAATCATAATTGGTGCATTGGGTTTTGACACGCTACAGCTAAAAGGTTGCCAACCCCTGGTCCACAGGCATGAAACAACTATTCGAAACCGAGCTGCCCAAAATTCGAGTTAAAACTGCAAAAAAAAAAATAATAACTGAACTTACTTACTAAAAGTTAATAACTGATGCACAAATGCCAAAATGACTACTAAAAAGGAACCCAGGACCTATTGTTTGCTGAATAGCTATGATGGAATGTTTGGTGAAAATAAACGTAAACTCATGTAACCTATTAAATAAGGCATCAGTACTATACAGAAGAATTCCCAACCACCAGTCCGTGGATCAAATAGTATCTGGCCACTCAAGGAGTATTAAACTATTTCCGTTTTATTTACTGGGATGTAATTCTCTAGTGTCTGTTTGACATTTCATGGAAATCATTTTATATTTCATGTAAAATCACTATATATTCATTTTTCGGAGTAACTGAATTTTATTCTGAAGGTATGTTTAAATACAATTAAAATATTAAACAAAACCGAATTAAAATATGGGGTCTCAGAGGTGTTAACTATCCCTAGAGGGCTGAAAATATAAACAGTTTTCAAACAGGTATAATTCTTTTAAATTTAAATTAAATAATTCGAATCTTTTACACATTATTTATAAAAAATGGGGCCTCAGAAAAGTATAAAATGTTTAAAATATAATCATAATTTTAAAATTCATAAGCATATGAAAACTCTGTAATAAATATTGAGTAATTTTCGCGTTGCGCACGCTAATTTCTAAAATTGTAGCCTCCGATGTATAAAACTTTATAGAATTATAAAATGTATCATACTCTTTAAACCCTACATCATTTAAGAACAATATATCCTTTGTATTTCAAAATATTTGAAAAATATTGACATTTTATAAACAAATTTTGAAAATGTGATTTTTTTATATTTAAAAAATATAATTTATTATTCTATTAATATAGCATTACTACATTGCAATAAGAATGCATTTAACTTTATAAATAAACTTATAATTAAGTAATTAAAGCTACTATTTTAGAAAACAGCCTACGCAATGTAAAACTTTATAAATATTTCTTATAGAAAAGTTTTTTATTTTCATATGCTTATAATTTTTAAAATTATGATTATATTTTAAACATTTTATATTTTTCTGAATCCCCATTTCTTAATAAATAATGCGTAAAAGATTCTATTTAAATAATTTAAATTTAAAAGAATTATAACTGTTTGAAAATTGTTTATATTTTCAGCTCTAGAGAAATTTAACAACCCTGAGACCCCTTATAACTTCCTACACTCATCAGCCGTAGTAAAATTATCAAACCGGTCCAAGGGCATAAAAAGGTTGAGAAGCACATCTATACAGTATTACGTTACGTTACTTCTGTACAATATTCTGAGTTATTTTACGTGCTTCATGAAGCTCATTTGGCTATTGGACACGGAGGACGTGATAGAACTCTGAAAGAACTTTCAACCAAATACAAAAACGTTACATGTTATGATATTGAACTGTACAACCAACTTTATGAACCTTTCCAGAAAAAAAAACAGAAAAACGATTTTAAAAAAAGCATTGTTGTGAGATATGTGATTTTTATTGAATGCGAATATATTGGCATTTGTAACGAATGGGAAAGATGGTTTCTATTGACTTTAAACTTCTGAAGGAATTTTATAAAACAAGTATATGCGAAATCAGAATTTACTTTGGACCCTAAGAACTTGCTTAGAATTAAAAATATTCCTGACCATGAAATTCATTTTCTGTCAATTGCAATTACTCATTCCAATGGAAGCGGCATAGGATTCGTCAAATGTATGCATAAAACAAAGTACCAAAATTATAATGGCCTTTGGGTGAAAAATGTATCGAAATGTAATTCAAAAGGCCATTCAGGCCTACCGTGCTGCAATAAGTAGGTTTATTTTAAGTTCTTATTTTTTATTTGAAAATTTTGTTTTCGTTAATAACAAAGACACACACACACACACATTTTGTTTGGTACAACTTTCTTTCTTTGCGTATTTTGAATAAATTTTTTAATGACTTGTTCATTATTTTGTCAGAATAACATTTGTATTTTTTAAAAATGTAGGGGTGACCGGGGCAAGATAGGGTAGGGCAAGATAACGGACGTCTTAAATTTTCCGTTTTCCGCAAGGTAGCAGGATCAACCGAACACTACTGGCTCTCCTATCGGCCGTTCGTTAAACGTTAGTATAAAGAAGCTGAAATCGCCATTTTTGTGTTAGTTGTGCAGCTTTAATTGTTTACCGCTGTCCCCTATATACCTTTTATATGCATGTGTACATAAGCTCTGCTGCACACACACACACAGATACAGGCAAGCTATATAATTTCTCTTTAATATTTATGAGTAACTTAGTTTAAATACTACATATATGACCCCATATAAATGTCAATAATTCGACTTCCTTCATGGAAATGGAAACAAATATTTTTAAACAGGCAGTCCGGGGCAAGATGTCGAGCTCGTCATCTTGCCCCGTGTTTCGGAATTTAATAAGCTATGTTGTCTATTCTATTAAATCCGCTAACACTTGTTTGTTTGTGTTTTTGTCCGTTCGACCCTGCGCATCTCTCTCTTCTGGGGCTAAGGAGTGCATCGGATCGGAGAATCTGTCGTTAGAAAGGGGGTGACGAGGGGAAGACATTTTTGCCATTCACTAACAACTTTATGGTCACTCATCTAGGACAAACTATCATAGACAAAAATATTCGTGAGCGTTCGAGAACCGCTTACTTCAGAGAAGCTACAGTTGGAAATGCCGTTAAAGGGTTTAAAAAAAGTGGGATTGAGAGAGAATCATAATCCTCTTGTGTTTAGCAAACATGGCTTCACTGCTTCAAAAGTTACTGAACATGATGCTGTTAGCGACGAAGAATAATAGCGCTAGGTCCTCAGACCCTGGTAGTAGAAAACCAACATATAAATCCTCCAGAAGAACCAGAACTTATGGCAAATGTTGATTACGATGCACCAAAGAAGCCTATTAGTGTTTTTTTTTATTTCAAACAATTGACTAAGGCAACACAATGTGAGGGGGGAAAAGAAAAAGCAAAAAAGAGTGAGCTCAAGCGTTCTTACAAGTACACCCATCATAGAAATGTTAGAAAAAGGGAAGGCCAGAAGGAAGAACAGGAAACTTTTATAAAACAGAGAAGAGAAGCCCGTAAAGCTAAAAAGGGTGTAAAAAATTTCAAACTAAGTTCCTGTAGGCCTAAGTCTATAAAATCCAGGACAAACAGTCAGTTGCATCAACTTCACTGGATGGTGTTATAAGATGTCCTGCTTGTGAAGATGAGTATTGTAATTCTCCAACAGAAGAATGGATCCAGTGCTCTAAGTGGCAAGAGTGGTAGCATGAGGAATGTTCGAATTATGAATATGGCATTTTTATTTGTGACGATTGTTAGCAGAACAACTAAACACTTCAAGATTACGTTACAATACATCACGCTTAGTTTGATATTTTGTAAGATGTAAAAACACAGTTATCATTTCTTTAACCATGTAACATACTCAAAAGATAAAATATGTTCAACCTTTCTCAGTGTTTTCGTCTTGCCCCAGTACTGGGGAAAGATGACAATTTGTTATGGTTATGAAAAAATAAAATTATCTTGTTTTTTTTATTTGAAAAATTAAATTGTAATGCATTTAATACTACAAAGGACTACTTGAACACTTCATGTAAAAATAATTTTTTATCATCAAAAATAAATTAATAAGCAACAAAAACTGTTAATATAGTCATCTTGCCCCGGTCTCCCTTACGTCATTGATATAATAGCCTTATCATGACCTTATTTCATACTTTGTCTTAACAACTTTAGTCATTCTATAGAATGCCTAGGTAAAGTATGAAATAATTCTCATATTTCAAACTTTGCCTAAAAACGTCAGGCATTCTATACAATTTCATACAATACATTTCATACTTTGCCGTAAACATATACATTGCAATATCCTTTAACACAAAAAACTATTTAATTTTTTTCAGTTTCGTGTTAAGTGATTTTTTCACTGTACTCAAATATCTGGCAACAGTTTCTTCTGTTTTCGTTATCTAAGTATAAAAATAACTGGCAACAGCTTTTTATGCTTGCGTTAGCTATTTATACTATTCGAATCTCGGAATGAACATAAATATTCTGAAATTTAATGACTGGTTTACTAAACTTGGATATCTTGAATGCTGCTCTGTTGATTTGTTCATGATTCAACTGTAATAGGTTTATGTTCCAGTAGCGTTGTATTTGCTTAAAACATCTTTCAAAATCTTTTGCTTTCAGGTAATCCTGTACAATTCCATAGATTAAGATCCTATCTCGATTACAAATACATAGTCTTTGAATAAGATTAAATTTTCGCACATTTTTTCCCCATTTTTTTTTCAAAATCACTAATTTTCTTATCTTTGTTACGTATCCATTCGAATTTCTAAGCATAGTTTAAGCTAGGTATGTATTTGCGATTCTGTACTATAACTGACCTGAAACAATAGAACATTACAGATTTAGTAATCCTAAAACGATGAATATTTTTTCTAATGAATAAAAAAATAATAAAATTCTGCAACAATGTTTTCGTTATACATGGTAGAGAGAGTAGAGAGAGTAGAGAGAGTAGAGAGAGAGAGAGAGAGAGGATCAAAAAGTTTTCGGAATAGACCAATTACAAATTATTAAAAAAATAGAACAAAATAAAATAATTTAATCTTATTGACCTTCAAAGTATTGCATTCCTGCCTCCACACACTTGTTCCAGCTTTCGTATAAATGTTCAAAACACTCCTGGAATCCATTTTGTGAGGAGTCCTTCAATTGTTTCGTCACATTTTGGATCACCTCATCTGAATCCACACAGAACAATGCCCTTCAGTTTAATTTTTAGCCATGGGAACAAATAAAAATCCTGTGATGCTGGAATCATTTCCGAATGCTTTCTTCAGCGTCTCAGGTGATTTCTTGAACAAAACACAGAATTTGATGTTTGCACGCAGTTTCAAAGACGGCATTGCAAAATCCGACGACTCTCAACTTCTCAAACGTTTTACATTTGTGACCATGTTTTCAATCATAATTTTCCTCAACCCCCTTCCCTGCATACGATAACAATGTATTGAACTCAATAATGTACTTGAACGATAAAGGCTACTATACAATTTTAATTATAAACCGTACAAATTATCATGTAAGTATTAAATTCTGTATATGACAAGCCCATGGGAGTCACTAGTAATTATTAAATTTGTTTTTAATGTATTGATAAATTTATGGTGAAAAAATTGAGAAGTATTAATAGATTTATAAGTATAATTAATTACATAAGTATATTGTTATTTTATATTATGTCAGAATGTATTTTGTTTTGCTTCCTTTCAGTAAATTAATATTTTTTTTAAAAAAAATCTTTTATTTTCGATATGCGTGCATGCCCTTCCCCACATAGGGTTATCACGCCCCCCCAACCAAAAGGGGCACCGCACAGTTTGAGAAGTGCAAAGCTAATGCCAACAGTACAGGAAATGAATTTCAGATGGCTGTGTGTTTTCCCCTTATTAGTGATGCGAATCTCCGAAAAAAATATTTCCCCTCTAACGTACACCCCTATGAATGTAGGATACTATTCTGGGAACTTTTTGACTCTAGTAGTACATTTAACTTATATTTTGGTCTAATATCGAAAGCAACATTTTCTCGGAAATACGCTTTATTCACACTCAGAAAACTGACAACGTGAAATTCCGTCTATTATTCTGCAATTGTTGTCGATGGATAACGGAAGTTCACGTCCATTGTAAAGATACCGACCATTGTGAAATGCATTAAACACTTTTTGTAAGCTGTAACTTTTTACCTTAGAAAACGGCAAGATCCTCTAACGTATGAAATGGCTACTGTTTTGAGCAAAAGTATTAAACAAGTAATATAAAATAAATTAAGTCAATTCCTACTTGGATCAACAAAGAAAAATTTTACTTTAGCT
This sequence comes from Trichonephila clavipes, assembly GCA_019973935.1. NCBI lineage: Eukaryota > Metazoa > Arthropoda > Arachnida > Araneae > Nephilidae > Trichonephila > Trichonephila clavipes. Next base: position 4,384 of record BMAU01002887.1, on the reverse strand, counting down.
ACTTTTTATTAAATAGTTACAATTAATATAAATATGTATATAAATAGGACAGAATCACAACATTAAGTGATAATTAATTTTTATTAATTATCATTCAAGTATCGTATTGTCATCTAAATCAATCTTGTATATAAAATTTCAGTTCGATTGAATGCTTTTAAAACGTGAGGAAAAACGTGCTAAAGTTTTTGACACACACACAAAGTCATAAAAATGGTCGCTAAGTCGCCAAAAATGATGCCAATGTGGTTGTATTTATAATTCTTTAAGCCATTAGTTTTAATCAATTAATTTTTATTATTTATAACTAAATTTTCTATTTTGTTATCCAAAAAATAATCATTTATATTAAATCTCAGCTCAATTGAGTGCTTTAAATGTATTATATTAACGACTAGCTGCATGTCCCAGCTTTGCACGGGCTTTCTCTTTCCTCATGACGCCAGCAATTAAGAAGTGTGTGTGTACGCGCACAATGAGTGATTTCTAAAATTATTTCATTAAATTTCTCTTTTTCGAAGTGTTTCCCATATTTTCGATTTAAGACGAGCTTCTTTCCCCTCTTTCAGCCCGGAATAGCACGGGGTGTTTTTTTAGTGTAAAATCATTGTTCCCTCTTCTCTCATCCCCCTCACAGATAATATATTGCTTCAAATTTCGATGTATGACTTATAAAAGCAATATTTACTGGATAAAAATTATTACTGTGAAGCAATAAAAAAGAAAAAAGTAAACATTTAGACCACTGGTCTTCAAAATTTTTCAACTCATGGAACCCCTAGAACTTGAAGGTTTTCTCGTGGAACCCACTAAGAAACAGAAAGTGTTTTCATGGAACCCCATTCCGCATATATACTTAGAAGAAGTTATAGGTACTTTACGTAAAAGTAATTAAAAAAGTTTTGCATTTATTATCAAAACATTCTAATCTAATTTTTTTATATAGTTTACTCATTAATAATTTTAGTTTGTGTTCCAAGTTTCACCGTCCCATGCATTGTATTTAGTAACTGGGATATGCTTTGACCTCTTTATCTACCGACGGTACTTACAAGTATCACTAACTTTAAAATTACGTAGAGTAACCATTTCTACGAATACTTTGGACGATACTTAGCAGGAATATTCATTTAAATCCGCTCTTCCAAGTTATATGGCAGCACGGGTTCTACGATGAGTATTTCAGAGGGTAAGGCGAATAGTTTTATAGCAGAAATAGCATTTTCAGCTGTTGGCGTCTTCAGCGGATTGCGAAGATTGTCCTTTTGTTCCGAAAAAGTAGTTAATGTCAAAAGGTATGTGTCTTTTTTTGTATGTTAATGAAAACTTTAGAAAACGATTTGGATATTTATTTTAAGTAAAGAGAGCTAGTTTATATAATTAATTTTACAGTAGAATATCTTTAATTAATTAATCAGTTCTAATGGGTTAAATTTCCTAAAGTTGAGTATTTTGTATGTCCCTTTATGTAGAATGTAGTGATTCAAAAAAAAATATTGCATGAAAAAAACTGCAGTAAATCATAACCCGGTAGATAAAGGGTTAATGAGGGATGGCAGGAGAAGACCAACTCGAGTGCCTTTACTAAAAGCACGGCATTACTTGTGGCGACTATCCAAGGCTCCTGCTCATATTCGTAGCATCCTAGAAAACTGAAAACCCTGATTTGGTCAGATGAGTCACGCTTCCAGTTAGAAAAAACTGATGGTAGGGCTCGAAACAGGCGCAGACCCCATGGACTCAAGTTATCAACAAGGCTGGTAGTATATGGGCTGAGCTATCTGGTCCAACTACACCGACTATTAACTGAAAATAGCTACCGTGAAAATCATTTAACACGAAACTAAAGGAACTGAAATATTTTTTTCTTGTTAAAAAACATTTAAAAAAAACAGTAAAATTTAGTTTATAAGAGTTTTTTTAAATTTACATAGATATGTACATAAGCATGTATTTAATAAAAAACAATTAAACAAAATCATTCACAAGAACTTAAAGAAATTTAGCACAAAATTTTAAAGTTTTTTGAAAAGTAAAACGTTTGTTGAGTTTTTGGAAACGAATCTAATTTTTTTCTCTTTGTATATATTGTCTTTTTTAGAATCAAAACTTTCAGCAAATTGTTCGATACCACTCATTTTGTTATATATTTCACCATTGGAATGTGTGTCTAAAATACTGCGCATACTTTTTCTTAATATTCCTCATTTCAGATGAAGTGGGGACAGGAGCTGCCTAAATCATTTCATTTTCATCGTCGGAATCTGTATTAATGATAATTTTTTAGCTTTGAACAAACTCCAAATTATCTTTTCCTGCCGTAATTGGAGTTTTACACACATTGTCATCGTTTACTGCAACAAATTCTTTCGTTGGACAAACCAATCCCACTGGTGGTTTCAGTATTTTGTTCATTCTCAGTAGGGAAACCTTTTCGTGTTTAGCGGTTTTTGCTTCGTGCTTAGAGTAAAAAAGGCATGAAAATACGTACTAGTTTGTTCTAGACCAGCGATCGCCAAACTTTTGACCTCACGGATCAGTTAATTTATAATTTAAATCCCTCGGACCACTAATAGGATATTTTAAGAGCTAAATATATTTATAAAAAAAATTGTGATCTTAGAACACATAAAAAGTTACATAGTTAATAAAATGAAACTATTTGTTATAACCAAATCTCGAAAGCTTTATATTAATAAACCATAATAAAATAAACAAAAACTTAAACAACAGAAAAATTAAAAAAATGGTTTAAGTATATCAAACTTTTCGGATTATACATTCCTAGTGTGATGGATGTTCAAGATTACTTGAAAGTTGTGGAGAACTGAATCAGAATATTCATCGCCTGTTTATTAAGGCTACATGGTACCCTTTCTCAAAAATCTTTTGGAGACAGTTACAGTAAAAATAAATGATGTTTTATATTTAGATTATGCTATTAAGCTGATTCTGAAAGCAAAAAAGTCAGTTTGACTCAGCCATTATTTTACAATTTTAAAAAATTAGGAATTTTTGAAGTTTTTTCAAAATCTTAAAAAATACTCAATTTTTAAAATTTTTTAGTAATTTTAAGTTATATCTATAATTTTAAGTAATTTTAAGTCTTAGATTATTACAAACAATATTTAGTATGGATTTGAAAATATATTCCTTTGTTGATTTTTAATAATTATTTTACTAGTAATAATAATTATTTTACCTGGAAAAAACACGAAAATTTTTAAAATATCAACTTTAGCATTTTTTAGAAAAAATAACTAGAGTTCTCAGCCCTAAATCCATACTAACTTTTATAGAACATACATTTGGAAGTATATACAAAAAATTCAAGGCTCCATCTTAAAACAGGAAAAAAAGCCTTAGGGATTAGAAAACACTTATACCTTCAAAATTAAAAGTCTGAGAAAAACGCATTTGAAGTTTGTAAAGTCATAAAACAAAAACTTATTATGCCCGTAAAACTCTAATTTTGTAAAATGTTATTTCCCAATGTATGTTCTACATTAAAACACTATTTTTATTAAATATGACTGAAAATTATATTTTTAACTCAAAATATATTTTTGCATAATATTGATAGCATTTGTTAAGACGTCAGTTTATTCAGCTTTATCTTAACCTAATATTTCACAAAAGTTTTGAAACACGAAAATTTTATGTACAAAATAATAATGATACTAACTTAAGCTAAAAATAGTCAGGTTTGCTCATAAAATTTAATTTTTTTCGGTTTTAAATTGGGGCAGTTTAGGAAGTTTTAGCTCTTGTCGTACGACTTTAAAATACTAAAATATAGTACTACAAAATGTTTAGTATAATGTAGTTTGGTACACCAAGGAAATATTTAGTTATATCTGCAGTATTTGAATTCAGAATACTTGTATTCGGAAGTCTAATTGCAGAATCAGCTGAGGACTGATTTTTAGATACATCATTTTTCAGTAGTATTCCATCTCTTCGAAAATATTGTTTCTCACAGAAACCCAAAACTCATTTGCCATGGCATTTTCTCTACAGGAAAAATTAATGATAAAGCTTTTAAGTTATATAAACTATTTTTAAAGCAAAAATTGGTCATGAAATTAATCTTTATTAATTAATTATGAGAACTCAAAAAACTAAAAACCTAATCAAGCAGAAATGATTTTAGTAATGAAAATTAGAATTAATAACCATTTCAAAATAAAAGCTCAAAAATATTTTTGATTAATTCAACTTAAGTGTGAAAAATGCTTTAAAAGGAAACCGAAACCAAAACCATAGCTCATAAAACTTCAAATATCTTAAAACCTAATTTGCTAACAGATCTGAAATTTTCGTGGCAAGCATCTCAATGATATGGGTCACCAAAAACATGCAAAAAAATTTTTTTCGGTAAAAA